>OVBW01000179.1:0-17243 GCA_900406355.1 Erysimum pusillum | reverse complement strand
GTATGGTGGGGAATAAAGATATTCCAGAGGCAGTGTGGGTATCTGCTGTGGAAGCATATTTTGAGGTGGTGGGAACTGCTGGAGCAGAAACCGCAAAAGGTGTGTTCTTAGGTCTGTTGGGAAGGTGTCATGTTAGTGCAAAGGCGGCGCTTAGAGTGGCTCATCGGGTGCTTGGTGAGAGTAGGGGAGGAGATAATGGTTCGAGAATTAGGGCGAATGTTGTGGCTCAGCTTGTATCAGACGAGAGAGTTGTTGCTCTCTTTGCTGGTGAAGCAGTGACTAAGGAGAGGAAGGCAATACATTCTGTTATCTGGAACAGGTATGTTTTTGCAACTCATGTAACTTTCATCTCCTTTGCTTACAAATTTGGTGCATTTAGTTAAGTGAGTGGTTCAAATTGGCCACAACGGTTGGTAGGTTTCTATTGTTGTTTTCCTGAGTTTATCTGTATCTAATATGAGTATCTTCTGCTGTTTACAGTGCTTCAGATCATTTCCGTGCTAAAGATTATGAGACAAGCGCAGAGATGTTTGAGAAATCGATGCTCTATATACCACATGACATAGAAAATAGAATTTTCAGGGCCAAAGGCTTCAGGGTTTTGTGTCTTTGCTACCTTGGACTCTCTCAGCTAGATCGAGCTCTTGAATACATAGAAGAAGCTGAAAAGGTACATTTATCTGTAGAACTTCTTTCTCTTGCGGTTCTCCTTGTTGGAACTTTCAACTAAGATTGCTAACTAGTTCTCTGTCTCTGCAGCTTGAGCCCAATATTGCTTGTTCTTTTCTTAAGGTACATTGTCGTTTTCCCCATAGTACGCGCTTATTCAGCATATGGCCTTCAGCTACCTAATCATATGAGATTGTTTGACAAAATCGTTCTAAGTGACTTCTTTTTCCTTCTAATTCTTGCAGTTCAAGATCCACCTGCCAAAGAAGGATCATAGTTGTGCCATCAGCCAGATCGATGCAATGACGTCCTGCCTTGATTTTTCTCCAGATTATCTGTCCCTTTCAGCTCACGAAGCTATTTCTTGCCAAGCGCTTCCAGTTGCTGTTGCTTGTCTTTCCAAGTTTCTCAGTTTCTATATATCAGGAAAAACAATGCCAACAACAGAGGTCGTGGTCTTCCGTACCTTGATCACTATATTGACTCAGGACATTGGCTGCGAAACTGAAGCTCTTGACTATTTGTTGCAAGCCCAGAGTAGGGCATCTAAGCTTGGAACAGAGTGTTTCTTTGGATCAGGCGAGACTGGAAAGCGAGAACAGAACTGGTTTGCTGTGACTTGCTGGAATCTTGGGTCAAGATGTGGGAATGCAAAGAAGTATGAGCTCTGTGGCGAATTCTTGAGGCTGGCATCAGAATTTTACGGCTATATGGATACTGATGAGTCTGGAGAAAACACAATGATGATTTGCAGGTCCATAACACTAAGTGTCACCGCTATGGTTGCTTTAGAGAAGCAAAACAAGAGCACACTTACTGAAACCCAAGTGAAACTCGCTGCAGAATTGCTCGCGAGAGCCGGAAAGGTCTTATCCTCCTCTTCTTTATTATTAGCACCATTACTTGCTGCTTTTTACCTTTCAGTTCACTGATGTTTGGTTAGATACATGCAGATTCTGTCTTCTTCGCTCTCAGATGGTAAAGATTGTATCATAGAGCCAGAACTCATTTTCATGTACACCTTAAACGCCTATGACATACACGGAAGACTCAACAATTCAGCATTCCAGTTACTTGTAGTAAAGACGTTTGCTAGTTCCAAGTCTTGTAACTACAACTATCTTCTTCAACTCGGAATCTTCGCCTCTCAAAGCCCACAGTCTAACCCAGAAGTGTCAACATTTGCTCTTAACGAATGCCTATCCGCTCTGATCGCATCTGCTTCACCAGATTACCCAACCGTAGCACTCATAATCAGGAAGCTGATCTCCATATCCAGCGTCCACAAAGGCGATACAGATGATGAAGAAGCCATCCTAAAGATGTACAAACAAGCATACAGAATCATGGTTGGGTTAAAAGAAGGGGATTACCCGACCGAAGAAGGGAAATGGCTTGCAATGACAGCTTGGAACCGAGCTGCATTGCCCGTGAGACTAGGACAATTTGAAACCGCTAAAAAATGGCTGAACATCGGTTTGGAAATCGCTGAGAAAGTTACAGGTATGGATACATATAAAGCTTGTATGCAGGATTACTTGGTTGGTTTTCAGACCAAAGTTGCTTCTGCATAGTTTCACTTCATTTTAACTGTCTACATAGTTTAACTGTCCGTGAAATAAATCAAGATATAGAATCGTTATATAAATGCTTAGTTTATATAGTTCACACCAAATCCACTAGTAGCATCTAGCAAACATTAGCGTTGATTCTCACTCCCTTTAAAAACATGGATATGATTTGTCAATCAAAATAAATAAACAATTATAATAAACATGACAAATGTACTTAAAAGCAGCTATCAATTCAATTTACCTGTTCGTCAACTAATATGAGCTACAAATCTCCTTCTAACGAAGGATAATAACAAAAATAATTTCTTAGGAGTTTACGTACACACCAATCGGTTGTAAAAGGATTTACCACGGCCAAACGATGAAAGGATTTCATCTCATACGAAGTAACGAACGGAACTTTATTTTTCTATTACGTCTATCGAACATACGTGGTAGAGATGATAAGGAATGAATGGTTAATAATAATTATAAAAAAAATAGAGATTATAAAATATTAATATTATCTAATTTTTTTTGTATATACATGTGTATACATATTACCATTATACATACGAATACAAATGCGAAAATTATAATACTTAAACAAATATATATTGAAAGCTAACGTCTTATCAAGTTTTCTCTCAGGCACATTCCCCTAGAAAACTAAAAGAAGAAAACTTTTCAAAAAACTAGATCTTAAACTTCTTTCCACTTCTTTTTTGGGTAACTTTTGGGCACTTGGGACACCTTTTCCGGCAACTTTGGCCGGCCTCAGGCCGGTTTTTCTGTGAGTCCGGCGTAGGAGACGCCCCTCACCCTCCCTAAGGACCTCATACACCTTTGGAGAACCGAAACTGAAGTAATCCGGACCACATTGCTCTTTGCATCCACCTCAACAAATCTGCTCTAACCACCTTCTAAAACTTGCAAGTAAGGAAGAAGTCCACTACCTCCGGATCTATATTTCTGCACGGTATGGTCCCCTCTGCCCTATTATTCTCCTGAACCTTCTTTTAAATCTGTGTTAAAATCTCTTGGAACTTTTTAACCTGCTATGAGAAACTCTCTATGGTTGTAACAGACACATTTTCTCAAAAGCAGCAACCACTCTCACTATAAGTGAAGAACCCTCTCGAACCTTTTAAAACTCCTGAAGATAGTCAACTCCCTGCAGCATCTTTGCCCCAAAATGTCTCGCAGATACTCCTACGCTGAAAAAGGGAAAGGGATAGCAAGAGGCTCCTCCTCACAGCAGAGGGAAAGCAGTGCCATATACTCCTCAAGAAGATCTGACTCTGATAGAGATCTCTACCCCCCTCATGGCTCACACAGTGGAGAACAATCTAGAACTTTCTCCCCTCCTGCCCGCAGAAGAATCAGAGCTCCTGACATTGACAACTCAGAGCTCATAAAGAACAACTCTCTAACTCTCATTGGAAGACTCACAAACCCTAGTGTTCAAAGACTCTGGTCTCTCTTCCCATTCCTCTCAAGACGCCAGAACCTAAGGGGAACAGCCACTGGAGCTGACCTAGGAAGAGGATGCTTTCAGGTCAGGTTTGAGTATGAAGAAGATCTGGAAAAAATACTCAGTAACAGACCTTATCATTTTGATGAATGGATGGTAATTCTCCAGAAGTGGGAGCCCATTATCTCCAACTCTTTCCCTTCAGAAATACCTTTCTGGATTGACATCCGAGGCCTCCCCCTCCATCACTGGAGTATTGAAATGCTGACAGACATTGCAAATGAAGCTGGCGAGCTGATGAACCTTGAGCTGACACCAACAACTGCAAAAATACAAGTAATGATTAATGACTTGGAACCACTGATTAAAGAAACTGTGGTTGACTTCCCAGATGGAAGTGAGGCCCTTATTACCTTGGATTACAACTGTTTGAAGCAACACTGCAGCCACTGCTCTAGGCTCACTCATGAAAAGCAAGATTGCCCGGGACTGAAGCCGGCCAACGATCCACCAAGAGAATCCCCAAGAAACCACTCCCCTCGCTATGCTCAGAGAGACAGAGATTACCCCGTGCCATCTTCTAGAGCACCACAGAGAAGAGAAAGGAGCTCTGCAAGAACCATGTCCCACCCTTACTCCAGACCTGACAGGTTCACTTCTGACAGAACCTCTGGTAGTAGACCCCACAACAACTACAGAACCACCTACCGAGGGTCCCAAAGTTGGAATCATGTAGAAAACAATGCTCAGCCTCAAGATAGACCCCCCAGAAAGGATTATGAGTACTCTTCCAGGCCAAGACAATCTGTGAGAAACAACAGAAATAATCTCACCAACCCTATGCAATGGAGAGAGAAAACCCCAAGCAAGGAAGTTCCGGATATTGAAGCTTCACAAACCTCTAGAAGCAGGAGACCTCCTCTGGAGAGAACAATGAATAGCAGTGTCACACCCTCCACACCCCCTCCTATTCCAACAAAAGATGTAGTCATGAGTGAACTTCGGGAAGTCACCCTCCAGTACACCAGCTGTGCAGACCCAACTGAAAGTGCTGCAAGAAGACTAAGAGTGTTACAAGGAGAAGCAAAGGGTCTCATGGCAGAAACTGCAGCAAACATCATTAATGCTGCAACTCAAGCCCATTTAACAAATCAAGGTACCATACCAGTTGATCAGCTGGCAGATCCGCAATTGGAGCCTAACCTATCCTCTGATCTTCCAGTTCTCTCTCCTCAACCAGTTAAGAAGAGAAGAGGCCGACCTCCTCTAAACAGAACCGTCAATAGAAGCCCCCTAAGGTTAGCTGGATCAAAATCAAGCAAAAGAAACAAATGCGCTATCCAGCAATCACCAAAACGAAAATCAAACAATGAGGGGAACTTACAAGCTGTGGGAGAATCCAGTGGAGCTAGCAAAAGAATACCTGCTAAACAAAGACTTATGAGGCCTAATGATCCTGCAGCTCCAAACCAAACCAAAGCAGTACCAAAAGGAAAAATCATACCTGTTATGGTGAAGAAGAAGGTGGATTTTCACAATCCACCAAAATCTCTTCCTTAAAAGTTCTGAGCTGGAACTGTTGTGGGCTGGGGAATCCCATGACAGTCCAGCAGTTACAAGAGATAAATAAAAGTGTCTCTCCGAATGTTATATTCCTCATGGAAACCAAAAACGCGGATGATGAAGTACTCAAGAAGCTCCAAGAGCTAAGGTTTCCAAACCACACCCTCATTTCACCACACAGCCCAGGTGGAGGTGGACTAGCCCTTCTCTGGAAACAGGAAGTAGAGGTGGAAATATTAACTGTCTGCCAAAATTACATAGATACATTCATTAAGGCTGAAGGTAAAACTTTCTATGCAACTTTCTTATATGGAGAGCCTGAGAGAACAAAAAGGAAACTTATCTGGGAGCAGTTAACAAACCTTGGCAAAATCCGAGACTCTCCATGGCTTATAACTGGAGATTTCAATGACATTATTGACTCGTCGGAAAAACGGGGAGGCCCCACCAGACCAGAAGGCTCCTTCGTGGACCTTAGATCCTTCATGTCTGAATGTGATCTCTATGATCTCAAACACTCTGGGAATCCTCTATCATGGAGAGGCAAACGGCATGATCATTTAGTACACTGTCGACTTGACAGAGCAATTTCCAATGGAGCATGGGCAGAGATATATCCCTCAGGAAGGTGTGAATACCTGAAGTTTGCAGGCTCAGACCACAGACCACTCATCACCTACTTTGATCTTAAGAGGAAACCGAAAAGAGGCATCTTTAGGTATGACAGGCGTCTGAAAGACAACCCTGAAATTTCACAGATTGTCATGGATATTTGGAACAAAGAATCACAAAGCACTGTTGAAGAG
This sequence comes from Erysimum pusillum, assembly GCA_900406355.1. Classification (NCBI taxonomy): domain Eukaryota; kingdom Viridiplantae; phylum Streptophyta; class Magnoliopsida; order Brassicales; family Brassicaceae; genus Erysimum; species Erysimum pusillum. Next base: position 11,178 of record OVBW01000179.1, on the reverse strand, counting down.
AAAATAACACAAACTCGCAGAGAGATCATTGCCTGGTCAAGAGAGAAACACCAAAACAGCCAGAAGCTTATAGAGTACAAGGAGGACCTAGATGAAGCAATGAGTAGTCCTGAGCACTGTCCAGAAGTAATCTCTGCAATAAATAACAAATTGTTACTAGCTTACCAAGCTGAAGAAAACTTCTGGAAACAGAGAAGTAGACAACTATGGCTGGCCCTGGGAGATAAGACCACTGGCTACTTTCATGCTATAACCAGGGGAAGAAAAACAATTAACAAATTCTCTGTTATAGAAGATAAAGAAGGCAAACCTCAGTATGAAGAAGCTAAGATTCTCTCAGTCTTCTCTGACTATTTCCAAGAACTATTTACTTCCCAGGCTGGAGAGAGAGCCAACACAGTGAACGAAGCCATTAAACCCTGCATTTATGAGGCAACAAACCAATCCCTTATTACTGTCCCAAGCCCAGAAGAAATCAAACACGCCTGCTTCTCTATCCATGCGGATAAGGCACCTGGGCCTGATGGTTTCTCAGCTAGTTTTTTCCAATCTAATTGGGAAATAGTAGCTCCTCATGTCATCTTGGAGATCCAAGCCTTCTTCTCATCTGATCACCTGCCAAGAAATATAAACGAGACTCATATTCGCCTCATCCCAAAGATCCAGAGTCCAAAGAGGGTTGCTGAATACAGACCTATAGCCCTCTGCATCGTATACTATAAGATAATCTCCAAGATCCTTACTCTGCGCCTCCAACCTGTCCTGCACAACATTGTAGCAGAGAATCAGTCAGCCTTTGTCCCTCAAAGAGCAATTTCAGACAATGTCTTGATTACTCATGAAGTTCTACATTACCTTAAAACATCGGGAGCTCAGAAGAGGTGCTTCATGGCAGTCAAAACTGATATGAGCAAAGCATATGACCGCATAGAGTGGGACTTCATTAGACTGGTGATGGAAAGAATGGGCTTCCATAGGAAATGGGTCACATGGATCATGCAGTGCATATCAACAGTCACTTACTCATTCCTCTTGAATGGATCTGCACAAGGATCAGTCACACCACAGAGAGGAATTAGACAAGGAGATCCTCTCTCACCTTATCTATTTATTCTCTGTAGTGAAGTCCTATCAGGCCTATGTAAGAAGGCGCAAGAAACAGGAAATCTTACTGGTATTAGAGTGGCAAGGAATTGCCCCAGAATCTCTCACCTTCTGTTTGCCGACGACACAATGTTCTTCTGTAGGTCTGATGAATCAAACTGTCTAGAGCTCTTGAAAATTCTGCAAAAATATGAAGCTGCTTCAGGTCAGATGATCAACAAAGAGAAGTCTGCCATAACTTTCTCGAAAATGACTGAAGCCTCAACAAGAGAAAGAGCAAAATGATTACTGGGTATTCAAAAAGAAGGTGGCACTGGCAAGTACCTAGGACTCCCAGAACTATTTGGCAGGAAAAAAAGGATCTCTTTAGCAGCATAGTTGATAGAATACGGCAAAGAGCACTTAATTGGTCTTCAAGGTTCCTGTCCTCAGCTGGTAAAACGACAATGCTGCGATCGGTTTTAGCTGCAATGCCCACCTATACGATGTCCTGCTTCAAAATTCCCTTATCTCTCTGCAAGAGGATCCAGTCAGCTTTAACCAGATTCTGGTGGGATGCATCAGCTGAAAAGAAGAAAATGTGCTGGATAGCTTGGGACAAGCTTACCTTATCAAAAAGAGATGGAGGACTCGGCTTCAAGGATATCCAAAGTTTCAATGATGCACTCTTGGCAAAAATCAGCTGGAGACTCTTGACAAATCCCTCATGTCTGCTGGCAAAAACCCTTCTTGGGAAATACTGCAGAAATGCTTCCTTTCTCGATTGCCATGGGAAGCTATGTTCCTAATTCAGCTTCCCATGGCTGACGCGGTATTTGTATTGGCAGAGATCTATTGAAAAACCACCTAGGAAAAGCTATTGGAACCGGTGAAGACACCAAGATATGGTCTGAGCCTTGGCTCTCCCTCTCCGAACCATTGATCCCCATGGGACCTGCACCAAAAGAAAGCCAAAATATGTCAGTTGCAGAGCTTATATGCCCATAAACCAAAACATGGAACATAACCAAGATCCGACAAATCTTACCAGCTTATGAACAATCAATTCTGGAGCTTAGACCAAGCACTCTTGGAGCCCACGACAAAATCATCTGGCTTCCCTCCAAGACAGGTGAGTATAGCTCAAAATCTGGTTACTTTGAAATCACTAAGGAGGCCACCGTGAAGGCTATCCAAACCTGCAACACAGGGGATTTCAATTGGGAAAAGCAAATTTGGAATCTGAATTCTCTCCCAAAACAAAAATTCTGTATGTGGAAGGCTATGAAGAATGCCTGACCAGTGGGATCCAATTTGCTCTCCAGAGGAATCAACACCACCGGACAGTGCCCAAACTGCAACCAGGAGGAATCTATGCTTCACCTCTTCTTCCACTGTGAGTCGGCTAAACAAGTTTGGAAAAATGCACCGTTTAAAAACTCTCTCGAACCGTCACGAATCAACTCTCTCCGCTTGGGTATCGAAACCCTAAATCGCCAAGTCAATCTTCCACCAACCGGAATTGGTGAAGCCCCACTAGCTCCATGGATCTTTTGGTCTATTTGGAAGGCACGGAACAAGAAGATCTTCGAAAGGAAGAGCTCCACGCCATCTGATATCCTCACGCAGGCAACCGTCTCTGCTCGAGAGTGGCTCTCAGCACAACCACTCCCAAAACCCTCGGTGGAAGGAAGATCAATCCGATCTCATCAAGCAGAGACAAATCTTACCCAAATCTTCACAGATGCGGCATGGAAATCGGAGTCAAAAAACGCCGGACTTGGCTGGATCATTCACCGCCGACCACCGGATGCAGATCTGTTCGCTAAAGCTTCAGCGCAAAATGTCAGATCCCCGATCATGGCAGAGGCAACGGCAGTGTATTTGGCTCTCAAACAGGCGAAAGAGCTCGATCTCGCCACCATTTCTTTAGCTTCGGATTCACAACAGTTGATCAAAGCTATCAATTCGAAGTCTCCATTATCGGAGCTTCACGGGATTCTCCACGACATCCTCAATTTGTCTTCTCTTTTCTCTGATGTTAGGTTTTCTTTTGTGCCAAGAACTGAAAATCGTATCGCTGATAGTCTTGCAAAGGATGCCCTTTCGGTTATCCCCACTTTGTACCCGGTTTACCCGGTCTAGTTATTAATCAATGAATTTTTGGTTTTGCCCAAAAAAAAAAAAAAAAAAAACAAATATATACATCAACATTATATATACATCAACATTAGTCAACACAATCAAGACTAATAATAAATTACAAACAGAAACATATTCAAGAATTCATTTTCGTTATGATTTTGTAAATCAATTTATGAAAAATTACTTATTCTACTTCCGAAGCATAATTTCGATATTCTCAATACTCAGCATACACAGTAGTGTATGCTTCCCCTTGAGTGTTATGAATTTAATAATTTAAATGTATCAAAGAAAGAGAAAGGAAAAAGAGGAAAAAAGAAAGAGAGAGATAGGAAATAATAAAGGAGAGTGTTATCTCACACCCGAATCTTAGTTTACATCGAGTGTTGCCTCAAAACCAACTTTATCATTATTTCCCTTTTTAATAATGCTTACACCCGGGTAAAAAATATACCACTGCGTGTGGTCTCAGAGTTAACGGGAACACAAAGTATATTATTATATTAAATAGTGTTTATAAATTATACTATTAAATTGTGTTTCTAAACCATATCTATGTGTTCATACTCCATGTCTTGTGTGCTACAATACATGATCACACATGTCACGTTTAAAAATGTATCTTTAGCTACATCAACTATATGTGTAGCATGTCCACATATATGAAGTATATGATGTCATGTTGCCAACATCACAACCTCATCATTCCGGTATACCGGTTGTCGGAATCCGTTAAAAACTCACCGTTGACCCGCCTGAGTGATATACAAATCCCATCCATTACCTATTAAAACAAAACCCGACCCGACCCATATGATAAATCGTATATGGTTCACAACTCATTCATCAAACAACGGTAACTCTCCATTTACGGTCTTAAAATGTCTCGCAACTTATTTTCTAACATAAACAATAATAAAAGGGATCGCTCACAACATATTTTTCTAATTCATAAATAGGGAAACAAAACAACAATACGATGGAGTGATCACCACTCCTACAATTACTAATCCAAAAACTTCTAGTTGGGCTTTCGAACGCTTGTTGACTGTCTCCTTTCTCTTCTCGTATCCCATTACCCAGCCCAACGTGACGTTGTCATCATCATCACCATCTTCACTTCGACATTCATCACAAAAACGTGACAATATCTTTACCAAAAACAAAAACCTGACAATGTCTTAAAGTTGACACTATCGCAGCACATGTAATCTAAACCCCACCACCTCGTTTTTTTTACTTCATTTCAAACAAGGACAAGCCGAAATCAACCGCACAATAAGTCGCCCAAGCTCAGACCAAGAACCCCACTTTCAGAAATTTACAATCTCATCAAAAAACAAACCAAAAAAATCTTATGAAATCACCTCATTGGAATGAGAATCAAACACGACGACACAAACTTTCTCGATTTCCATCAATAATTTCGATTTGCTTTCTTGTTCCCTCCACAATAAACAATACAAATTAAAATTTATGCACGTGACAAAAATAAAAGTCATTAACAAAATGTACTCATGTTTCTATTACATACTTATTAAAGTGACTATTATTCTAATTATAAATAGTATATGGTCAACTTCTATAACTAAGTTTTAAAAACTGTCTACATTACCAATTGACCCTTGATTTAATTAATTGTATTGCTCTATATATAGAACCACTGACTTGAGGTAAATCAAGAGCTCAAAAGCAAATATGAATCTAAGCTCCAAGCTCAAGGATCTGGAGGAGTTGACGTCGAACGCGAAGCAAATACAAGATGATTTGCTGGAGGAGATACTCAGAGTTAACGAGAACACAGAGTATCTTGGACGCTTTCTCCATGGGAGCTCTGATAAAGAGCTTTTCAAGAAGAATGTACCGGTGGTCACCTATGAAGATATTAAGTTTTACATCGAACGTGTTGCAAATGGAGAACCCTCCAATGTGATTTCGGGTGAACCCATTACTCATTTCTTCTTAAGGTATACAGAAAATTCATGTTTGTTATTATGGTCATGATTCATGAATGGTTGTTAATTAGTTTTACGTAGTTTTTAGATTCTAGCTAGTTTTTGGTTTTTGGATATTAGATTTAGATTTTGGTTTTTGAAAACTATAAAAATAAATGGCATAATAAATAAATAAAATGTCACCTAAAACATTTTTCTTAGGAAAATTAGAAACTCAAATAAGATGGTTTTTAGACTATCAGTGAAAATTGTTAAGATCTTCTATTTTTTAAGTAAACAAATTTTACAAAATCTTGAATGGATAAAAACCCAAAACTAATTACATTCAACGGGCATCTAGTTATTACGGTTAAAAGATTATCATCTTTGTGACGTTATTGGTGTGTGTAGCTCTGGAACTACGGGAGGAAAACAAAAGATCTTCCCTGCGAACAATGAGTACTTTGAGAAGAGGAGTTTCAGCGAAGATCTACGTTTGTCCATTTTATCAAAGTAACTAGCACTGCATATATTTCATTCTGTTAAGTGTATTTTGTAACTTGTATATCACAAAAATCCAATTCTTTATTTCCGTTTGGCAGGCATATCAATGGGATCATGGAAGGCAAAGTGATGGCGTTTCTTAACGTTGTACCGTCATCCAAAACTCCGTCTGGTCTACCTATTGCTCCTGTGGTTACGAGCTTCATGATGAGTGATTATTTCAAGAACCGGTCATCCAAATGTTTTACCAGCCCTGATGAAGTCATATTATGTGTGGAAAACAAACAAAGTACGTACTGTCATCTTCTTTGTGCTCTTGTCCAGAGAGAGGATGTTTTGAGTGTATTTTCTCCCTTCGCTTATCCGCTAGTTCAAGCAATCAAATTTCTTGAAACTCACTGGAAAGAATTGTGTAATAATATCCGATATGGTCATGTTAGCGAGTGGATCACCGACCTTGGTTGCAGAGACTCCGTCTCTAACATCCTTAAAGGACCTAATCCCGAAGAGGCTGATCTGATCGAACAAGAATGCGGTCAGAAAACATGGGAAGGTATTATCACGCGGCTATGGCCCAACGTCAAATTTGTTCAAAGCATAATTACAGGACAGATGAGTCAATACATTCCAATATTGGAGTTCTACTCCAACAAACTGCCTCTCATCTCCATGACTTACGTGTCGTCTGAAACATTTCTTGGGATAAATGTGAATCCTCTATGCAAACCAAAAGATCTATCATACACCTTTCTGCCCAACATGTCATACTACGAGTTTCAAGATTCAAGAGACCATAATGAGATAGTTGATCTTGTGAATGTCAAGTTAGGGTGCTTCTATGAGCCCTTGGTCACAAATCAATTCGGTGAGTTATACTTATATATACATACAAATCATTTTGTTAAAGTGTTTTCGTGTTTTCTATCTCGGATTTTCGCGGTCCTTACAATATCAGCTATATAATCAAAACTAATCCTTTTCTAACTATTATTGTTACTAGGCTTATACAGATATAAACTGGGAGATATTCTACAGGTGACGGGATTTTATAATAGCGCACCTCAATTCAGATTTGTATGTAGAAAAAATGTGGTGCTAAGCGTCCATGTGGAGGCAACAACTGAACAAGATGTTTTAAAGGCATTGAATCAGGCGAGAGCCGTTCTTGATTCTTCAGGTTTAATACTGATGGGCTTCACTTGCTATTCTGATATCTCCACTAGCCCAGGTCATTATGTTCTTTATTGGGAGCTTAAAGCCAAAAAATTAAATGGCATTGTTAAGCTTGATGACAAGGTAATGGTGGAATGTTGTTGTGTAGTGGAAAAATCACTTGACGTTATTTATAAAAAAATAAGGAGTGAATTAAGTTCAATCGGAGCTCTAGAGATAAGGGTTGTGCAACAAGGAACGTTTAATTGTCTCATGGAACATTTCATCTCCAAGGGTGCTTCTTCAATTCAGTACAAGACACCTCTATGCATAAAGGATCATGAAGTTTTAGCAATTCTTGAAGACAAAGTTCTTGCTCGGTTCTTCAGTGACAACAAACTCCCTCTTCTTTGATCAATGGAGTGATGCAAGAGTCAAGAAACCAAACTCTAAGTATGTTGAGTAAGTCGTTTTGACTAAGTCTTTTCGTTAGTTAATTTATTTGTTTCGTGCATAATAAGAAGAGTCCATTTCTCTGAAGCGTACGTAGGAGCATAAATCGGTTGTTTTTAAAAAAAAAAAAAAAAATGATACAAGGACTTGTGAGTCCTCTTGTATGTTGCTATTGTTTTTTGCTATTAAATGTTAAATGTGTAATTGTTATCACGCGTATATATATGTATTTTTTATGAATGTAAAATTTATTCACCAAATTATCTGTTTTGCAATAGATGCTACAGTGAGTTAGAAAGGATTGCTGAAATTTTTAAAATATCACGCGTATTACTTAGCGAGTGTTGGGATCATTCCATATTCACTGAACAATACTATATTTCAACGAGCTTCAAAGCGTAACAAATCACCGGATGACGGACTTTCTTGATATTCGTCTCGTGACTAATGAGTTTCACGTCTACTGAAATGGCTGAACATCGGTTTGGAAATCGCTGAGAAAGTTACAGGTATGGATACATATAAAGCTTGTATGCAAGATTACTTGGCTGGTTTTCAGACCAAAGTTTCTTCTTCATAGTTTCACTTCATTTTAACTGTCTACATAGTTTAACTGTCCGTGATATCAAATCGAGATATAGAATCGTTGGAGATGTTTAGTTTATTTAGCCACACTAAAGCCACTAAAATAACTTATTAGAACAAGTATTTAGAAATATTTTTCCTAATTGGGACTAGAAGATCTAAACATTCATCTTAGTTTGATTAGGTCGTATAAGTAATTACGAATTCACATAATTTTATGAAGAGGCCGAAACTTACGGATGTTGACCAAGTTTGATGATTTGATAGTTTACTTTTAAGATGAGACGATTCCACCATTTTCCCCTACTTCCAGATTTATTATTTCTTTGACTCTCTAATTTATCTAATCCTTAATTGTGGAATAGTTCTTGTTGGCTACGGGGTTACGCAAAAAAAAAAATAGATATTAAAACGGCAATGACAAAGGCAAAAAAAAAAACACATTTATTGTTACGCCCGTTGAAAAATGTTTTTTTTTCTTTTGAATAAGTGTTCACAACTCACTTATTCTACTTCTTTTTATCTCCAACTGTTTTGCTTCGAGTCAAAACGTTGATGAACGGGTTCGGTTCAGAGACGGGTTGGTTTTGGATTTGGGTTCCGTGGAAGGAAAGATAGTGAGAAGCTCTGTTTCTATGGCGTTTTCCGATTTCTACGCTATTCATAATAATTACAAAACAAGAGTCTCTCTTTCAGTTAGAAACTCTTATGGAAAGCCTCACCTTGCTCTCGCTTCTGGTAAGTTGGTAACACATTAATTCTCTTCTTCTCTGTCTCCATTTTTGTTTTACACTCATAATCTTGGTATTCTCTATTTTTGAATGAAACAGCTGTAGATCTGCTGAAAAGTCCTGGAGTGGAAGCGATTATTGGCGGGAATTCGTTGCTACAAGCTAAGCTTTTGGCGGAACTTGGAGAGGAAGTTAGGGTTCCTATGATTTCGCTTGACTCTCCTAATTCATTGTCATTGAGCAAATACAGTCATTTGATCCAAGCCACACATGATTCTGCCTCTGAGGCTAAGGGAATTAGAGCTTTCATCAATGGGTTTGGTTGGAACAGTGTTGCTTTTGTTTATGAAGATGACGATGACTGGAGAGAGAGTATACAACTCTGGTTGATCATTTCCATGAGAACAACGTTCATGTACAGTCCAAGGTTGGTTTTAGTGTCTACGTTTGAGGGTTCTTTGATGGATAGGTTACAGAAAATTAAATACTCGGGAACAACTGTCTTTGTTGTTCATTTGTCTGAAGTTATTGCAACTCATCTCTTCCCATGTGCTCAGAAATTAGGGATGATGGGTGAAGGGTTTGTTTGGATCCTCACTGCTAAAACCATGGACAGTTTCCATGAGAACATTGACGGTTTCGCAAAAGAGGCAATGGAAGGTGTGGTTGGTTTCATGTTTTATGTTCCAATGTCAAGAGAGCTTCAAAATTTCACTTTGAGATGGAGAAAATCATCTAATTTCAAAATCATCTAACGTAAGACCTTTGGATAACAAGTGCATCTTTCTTTGTTTTGGTTGGCATTATAGTTTGGTTGATAGAAAGACATGAGAACCCCGAGTTTCAGAGATCTTGGTCCCAACAGATTGGAGTTATGCTTTGGTTTGGCTTCTCTACCCTTGTTTATGCTCATAGTAAGTAATCGCCTTTTCACATTCGTATATGCCAAGCTTGGTCAGAAGAGATTGGAGTGATTCCATAATTAAGTTTTCACATTTTTGCTTCTTACTATGTGTGATAGGGGAGAGAGGCTAAACACACAACTTATCAAGATTTGTAGTTACAGTTTGGATATTTGCCGTGCTCATATTGGTTACTCATATTGGTTACAAGTTACACTGCAACATTGACATCAATGATGACGGTGCAACAAATACGATTTAACTCTAATAAAGACTATGTGGTTCCCCTCACAATATCCCTCATTGAAAAAGCATTCACAAATTTCAATAATTCCAGCGCCCAAACACTCGGTCTCGATACTTCAGAATATTATGCTCAAGCCTTGTTGAACAAAAATGTCAAATTTCTTGTTAGTGAGTTGCCATACCTCCAAGTCCTTCTTGGCAAGTATCCTACACATTTTCTCATGGTCAAGAAACAACGTACCACCAATGGTTTTGGCTTTGTATGTATACTTCTTCATCATTATTACTTTCTTTACTCTTCATCTCCAAATTACTTGTTGAAAAATAAATGTTTGTTCGTTAAACCACGTTTCAGATGTTCCAGAAGGGCTCCGAGTTGCTGCATAATGTTTCCCAAGAGATCTCGAAGCTAAGGTCCAGCGAGAAACTAGACGAGATGGAGAGAAGATGGTTTGATAAACATGATCCATACCCAAACGAAGATATATCAAATCCTATAGATCTACATAGATTCCGTGGTTTGTTTATGATCACTAGTATTTCATTCGCTTTCGCTATTGCAGTACTTCTCATTTCCTGGCTCCGGGAAAAAATGGGAAATTCTTGTGAATTCCATCAATATATTCCTCTCGCGACGACTTAGAAACTTCAGGTTCTTCTTCATAAGAACTATCCATCCTATTCCGCTCAATAACCCCTTTGGCGAGAATGTGGTTCAAATGGCTCAACGTAACATACGATAAGATCTGATTAACATAGAGCAAACAGTTGTTGTGACGTGGTTGGAGCCTCACATGTACAACAACCTTGTTGCTCGTCCTCCAACGGTCCATATAGTTCTTGACCCAAATTGACTTGTGTCTCAAAAGTATAAATGATTGTTAGACCAATTTGTAATTATAGTGTGATCAAATTCTGAACGACTTTATGAATTTGTTGTTGTAGGATATATTTCCGACTTTGATTAATTTGTGGATAGAGTTTGCAAAAAGGTTTGGTTATTATTTTTCTAACCAAACATTAATTAGAAACCCATTCTTTGGTTGGTGGTTCAATTTGGAGGATAAGTGTCTACGTACAAAAATAACTTCAAAGAAAAGGGTTCTGGAATACCGAGTTAAACCGTTGGCCTTTAAATTACAAGAATAAGGAATACTAGAGAGTGAAAAATTAGGAAAAAAAAAAATTCTGAACAGACCAATCTCGTCAAGGAGGTTGGTGAAAGCATGCCAATATTCTAGGGAAAAATCCAAAAAAATACCCCATCTATTTTTATTTTGGACATTTAATACCCAAGGTTTTTCGGTTGGAATAAAAATACGTCATTTAATTATTTTTAGTCTAAAAATACTTGATCTTTGAATTGTTGGAGGTTTCGAACCCGGCGCTTATAACCGGGTATAGAGCTCAGATAGCCCTATATGGGAAAATAAAAACTCAAAT
>OVBW01000178.1:21927-33698 GCA_900406355.1 Erysimum pusillum | reverse complement strand
CGAGCAACCCGAGATGACTCTTGACAAGCTTATGGAGTACGGAAACATGCTTGTGATGGAACAAGAGAATGTCAAGAGAGTCCAAAGCCCTTCTTCGAATTTTCCTGATTCTCGCATGGTACTAAATCGACTCCTCTTTTATGTTTCTTTTTCTACCTTTTTTGGTCTTTTCTACAAATACGTATATATAATTCAAAAGATATGAACATTTGAGTAGGCACGACTGTTTGTAAAAGACACATATGTAACTTTATAAAAATACATAACCACAGAAATTATTTTATCAAATTATAAAAAATAAAATAAAAATAATTATGCAGAGTTACGAAGAAAATATGTAACTGTAAAAACTATTTTTTTAAAATAAAAATTACAAAAAGTTATAAGAAAAAAGCAACAACCGTAAAATAAGGTTACAATAAAAAAATATAACCGTTAAAATGAAATGAAGCAACCTTATAATAGGGTTGCAAAGAAAAGACGCAACCGTATAAAGTATTTTTAAAATAAAATAAAATAAAATACGAAAATTATAATAAAAAGACATAACCTTACGTATTTTTTTAGATTGTTATTATTATATAGATTTACACCCTCTTTACATTATTAGAAAAAAATATTTATGTAATAAATATTATAATTATTCATTTTACAGTATTTCCAATTGAAAGTGAATTTTTTACATTTTTAGAAATAATACTAAATCCAAAAACAGTTTCCACTTTGGAAAACTATGCTTGTAAGTCATTATGTTGTAATATGATTATTTAAACATTAAGCTATTAATAGTCATAAAACCATCACATTAAATTGGTGTTTTGCATTTGGACTATGAGATAAAAAAAAAATACAAATCAATCACAAAAATGCTCAAAGTTTGCATAACGAATGCATAAAAATGTAAAAAGAATTGCACACATATTTGATATCATGACATAAATATAATAAATGTATAAATTAATTTAATTTTAGTATATTGAGTTTTATTGTTAAGAGACTAACTAATGATTAGATCAAAATCAATTTCCTCAAAGAGGATTGTTATATCGAGATATTTTCCTAAACAAAGAAACATTCTAAGTTTCATATGCCAAAGAGAGTCATATGACACAAATCTAGAAGTCTAGCGCATATTACAAACACTTCATTTCAACGAGGAGGAGGCATAGGAATCAAACTATTAACAAAAGTCAAGACTAAAACGATGTTTAAAATTTATGGTTAAATTAATAACAATTCTGAACTTCTAGCTCTAATGTTCTTCTTATGATAAAAAAAAATCTGAAAGTTAACGTTTTCATCACATGCATTAGAAACCGCAAGTCAATGANAATTAATAACAATTCTGAACTTCTAGCTCTAATGTTCTTCTTATGATAAAAATAAATCTGAAAGTTAACGTTTTCATCACATGCATTAGAAACCGCAAGTCAATGAAAAAAAAAACCATCACAAGACGATCAATAACTTATATAACAAATGAAGTATCCATCAATTACCATATGTTCACAAACAAATTCTCAAACCTCTATACATATATTAGAACAACAGTTTCAAAAACTGAATCAACTAATACCAAAAATAAATTAAGTCAATCAAACAAGATTGTAAAAGAGTTATACTCACAGTCCTTCGAGAGAAGTAATGTGTCCAATCTCTTTGGGGATTGGACCAGTCAACCGATTTCCCAAAAGTGTGCTGCATTTCAAGAAACAACATCAAGCAAAATATATAAATTTGTATTATGCATTATATACACAAACATTTTTATGTTTAAACGTTATGACAAGAGGCAAGGCTCTCCAAACTGGAGGTATTGAACCAGTTAAGTCATTTCAAGCAAAATTATNTGTCCAATCTCTTTGGGGATTGGACCAGTCAACCGATTTCCCAAAAGTGTGCTGCATTTCAAGAAACAACATCAAGCTAGCAAAATATATAAATTTGTATTATGCATTATATACACAAACATTTTTATGTTTTAACGTTATGACAAGAGGCAAGGCTCTCCAAACTGGAGGTATTGAACCAGTTAAGTCATTTCAAGCAAAATTATTGCAAACGAAGAGTAAAAAGTTAAAACTTATTTGACTAAGATGCAGAGAAGGATAAATTATAGAAATTGTTGTGTTTGCTTACAACTCTTACAGGAAAGTAAGCACAACCAAGTTCTTAGGAGGAGAGCCTTTGAGATCCTATTTCTTGAGAAGTCTGTCTCAGGTTAAAAAAAATGAAAAAAAAAAAAAAATTCAAATTTAGAAATTCTTTGGTTTAACAAAAATCAACAGATCTGAGAAAAATTAACAATACCAAATGAAAAGTAACAAATAAGATCCAACTCAGGAGAATGTAGAACATACATGCTCATAACATGGCACATGGAGCTATTGAAGAAGGAGCAGTCGCAAGTGATAGAGTCTTCAAAACCTTAATCTGCACCCGGGTTTCTCCATCTACCTCCAGTGGATGCCATGTCGTAGGGAGCGAATCTAAAATCCCAACAAGTCTTCTTCAGTGTCTTCCTAATGACTTAGTGTGTTAACCGTGAAAATAAACAAAAATAATATGGAGAAACTGTTTCAGCATATTACCAAGCTAACACAACACAACCACATATTTAGACTTACACTAATGGCCAAATGACTAACACCAAAACACAATTATCATGTGGGCTTAACTCCACCCCAATAGCCTTCTTAATTGTGACAAAACACAACTTTTCTTTTGTCGTTGACTTGCTCTTCTTCTTCCTTCAATCACGAGCCTTTGCCTCGTCTGTTGTTTGTGCTTCTTCTTTGCACTTCTAAGCTTGGCTCTGTTCTGCATCTCATCTTTGCTTTCTTCTTTGGCAGATTAATCAAAGTTTCATACTTCAACAAATAGTCTAACCTTCATCTCTTTAATTCTTAGCGCTTGAGAGAATGATTTTATTGGGCTTTCCAAGCCCATGTCCAACTCCTCCCCTTAGTATGATATTGTCCGCTTTGGGCTCATGTGTCTTAGCCCACACGGATTTGTCTTTGGGCTCCTCCCAAAAGGCCTCATACTAGTTGGAGTTGGACTTCCTTTATATATTAGACACATCTTGTCTAATCTTCCGATGTGGGACTTAGATTGTTATCCCAACAATCTCCCCCTCAAGCTAAGGACCACACAACTCGTGGCTTCCCACTTTAACGATACCTGGCACCATCTTGTACCGTCTTAATCGCGAGGTCATCTCGAAGGCTTTCTTTCCCACAACAAATATGCCACACCTATCTTATCTTAACTGACTTGTTAAGATTCTTGGGCTTCTGGCGATATATCTTCAACTTCTATGAAGATTCTCACAGGCCCTTGGATCGATCTTTGCTCTGATACCATTTATTGGGCTTTCCAAGCCCATGTCCAACTCCTCCCCTTAGTATGATATTGTCCGCTTTGGGCTCATGTGTCTTAGCCCACACGGATTTGTCTTTGGGCTCCTCCCAAAAGGCCTCATACTAGTTGGAGTTGGACTTCCTTTATATATTAGACACATCTTGTCTAATCTTCCGATGTGGGACTTAGATTGTTATCCCAACAGATTTCATTACTATTTTCTAAAATATTACCATTCTCTATTGTCGTAGAGAAGCATGTACTCCATCGTCGTTACGTTTCATATTTCTCTATTCTTATACATTGATTTATGTTTTCTTTTTCATTCTCTAATTTTCCTAGAGAAATTAAAAATCATTGAAATAAAATCTGATCCAAAATAATTCAGTTACTTAACACTCTTGTTTCCAACTTCTGTGCGACAAAAGATCTAAACAAAAGACACAAGTATTATGAATACAAAAGAACATATTTTTTTTAAAAAAAGACACAAGTTAAATCATCAATGAAATGTATTAAAAAATAAAAATACAGTTTAACAAAGTTTAGCTTTGAGATCCTTTCTCAGAATTTTTCCGGAAGGAGACTTGGGAATGGAAGGAACAAAGAAGACCTTGTGCAATCTCTTGTAGAACACCACCTACAAATCCATACATATGCATCAGTTATTTATTCCTCCTATGGATCCAATTAGTAACACAAAGCGATACACATTATTTGGCAGGTAGAAAAAATGGTAAACAATACAAAAATAATTAAAAACACTATAAAATAGCGGTATGAGAATACAATGCTAAAAAAAACTAAAAAGAATCGCTATTAATAACATTTTTTAATAGTAATTATAAAAACGGTATACCTCATACCATAGTACCTCATACCATAGTGGTACGAAGTTACCAATCAAACCTATATCTAAAGCAGATAACAAAAAGTGAATGTAATGTATTCATATACTTCAACCAAATGGTATTTAAACGAAAAGAAAAGATTTGTCGTATACCTGTTTTGAAATATATTCTTTTATATCTTCTTCAGTGATATTATTTCCATTTGATCTCACTACAAAAGCCACAGGAACTTCACCAGCCACTTCATCATTTTGCCTACACGCACGTATCCAAGAAAGTGTTTTAAAACAATACCATTTACACTAACTTACGACTCAATGCATAATGTTAGAGAGTTACTTACGGAACAACAGCTGCATCCGCAATTGAATGGTGATTGATAAGCAAACACTCTAGCTCAGCCGGAGGGACCTGTTATTTCACATTTCATCATCTCATCACAGTTTCTAAATTATCTTATATTTAAGTTAATGATGAGTGGACTTGCCTGAAAGCCTTTGAACTTGATGACTTCTTTGAGTCGATCAACAATGAAGATCTCATCATCTTCATCCACATACCCAATGTCTCCTGTGTGAAGCCAACCTTCTTCGTCTATTGTTGCTGATGTGGCTTCTGGATCGTTCAAGTACTCTGAGCACCAAAAGTTAGTTGAGTTATAACACTTTTTTAATACTAATTAATATCAAACTTAGTTAGGTCGAAATTGCGGTATATACCGTTAATCTTTAATACATTTCTTAATGTAATTTGACCCTTCAGATTTATTTTCTACGAATTATAAAGAAGACTTGTCACGTGTATGTAAACGTAAATGACGTGGCGATATATGTAGAACATCAACATGCATGTCGTACAATGGTACAANCTTTAATACATTTCTTAATGTAATTTGA
Organism: Erysimum pusillum; assembly: GCA_900406355.1. Taxonomy (NCBI): domain Eukaryota; kingdom Viridiplantae; phylum Streptophyta; class Magnoliopsida; order Brassicales; family Brassicaceae; genus Erysimum; species Erysimum pusillum. The sequence goes on along the minus strand of OVBW01000178.1, from coordinate 28,588 downwards.
CCCTTCAGATTTATTTTCTACGAAGTATAAATTAAAGAAGACTTGTCACGTGTATGTAAACGTAAATGACGTGGCGATATATGTAGAACATCAACATGCATGTCGTACAAATGTACAAGTGATGTTACGATTTGATAACTCACTACATTTATTTCTTTCTTTTTTCAAATATTTGGGTAGGCCTTTACCAAAAAATCAAATCTTTGGTAGGATTAATGAGATTTGATTTCTCGTATGGTCTGCTAAATAAAATTAAGAAGAAGAAAAAAAAAAGATTTTGTTTTCTGAGACTTTCTTGAAAAAATTTGTAAGACTCATACAACTTATTTTGGAAGCCATTTTAAATATTTATTAATACTCCGTATTTGTAAACTATTTTGTAGTATTTTTTAGATTAAAATAAAAGGTATATGTTAAGTTTTGGAGTTCCCCAATAAATTATAATCTTTTTTCTGCCATATAGAAATTTATTATAGTCTTTTAAATTTATAATTTCAATTCTACTATGGTCGTTTTCTCATTAAATGAATGTAAACTTTTCATTGTCACAAAATGATATCCCCATAAGAGACAAAAAAGACAAAAAAACAAACCTTTCATGATCTGTTGACCGCGGATACAAATCTCGCCAGGTTGGTTGTAACCAAGAGAGAGACGTGTCTCAAGGTGAACCACTTTAAGCTCTGCGTTTCGGACCACAGTCCCACATGAACCTGATTTTGTCGGGATCGGTTCTTTAGCAAACCCAAGGCTCATTGACAACACTGGTCCTGCCTCCGTCATACCATATCCCTGTTCTTCATATAATCCATCCGTTATTAACTCTCTAATGGCACTATTATAATAATTCACAAAGATAATATTACTCCACGATATAAGGTTTCTCCAATAAATATATTTGGTTTTCCTATATAGACAAATTATTTAAATAGTTTATGTTATGTAAACTTTAAAAAAAAATTCTAGAAAAATTCTTCTATTAAACTCAATGTTACATAAACTTTTAACTCTTTTTGTTAATTAGGTGACATATACTTGACTTTGTGGTTTAGCATCATCGTATTACAAACATTTCTTGAATAAATTATATAATTTTGTACATTTACTTTTGGTGATCCACACTTTATTTGTGTGTAAGAAAATTATGTGTTAGGCTCGTGACACCCAATGATGTCTAAGATTCCCTCCCATGTTTTCTAGGATTTAATTCTTTTTTTTTTTGTCATCTGTTTTTTATTGATCTGTGAAGGTGAAATGGGCTTATGTTTCAAATTATCAATATTAAGCCAAAAAAAAAAGAAAAAAAAGGAAAAAGAAAACAACGAAAACATTTGTGTGACTATGTGTGAGAGAAAACGTGACCACGACACAAAATAGTGTTTTGATATCTTTCGACACCCGCCCGCATCTACTTTTTCCTCTATTAAAGAAAAGTCAATTAAGTTAGCTAGCAAAAAACTAATTAATGCATAATGTTCTTGGTTTAAAACTTTCAATGCTTCTGATAGTAAGTATACTATAAATGTCGTAAAATGAAATGGAATTCTTCCAGAATTTCTCAAAGAAGTACTCTATTTAAAACAGAAAATATTAGAACCTCTCTTATTAATTATATTCGAAATGAAAAGCTCTCCAAATTAAGAGGAGTGATATTTCAATTTTCGGAAAGAAGAAAAAATTACTCTTAAGAAGAAAATTAGCTTAAAGACAAAATTCAAGAAGAAGATATTTCAAGAAATTGGAATTATATATACACATTTTAAGTGTCGGACTAATGTCATAGAATTAGATGCATGTAGTATCCTTTGTAGCTGCGACCTAAATCATATCCGTTTTTAATTTTTTGGTCCAAAGTCAAACCTCAAAACCTAAACTACAACTGTTTTCATTAATTAAAATAAACAATAAATAAGATTAGAAAAAAGTTGAGAATGCAATGCGAAATTAGCTTGAGAACAGATAGAGCGTACGTAACCAAAACTATGCCGATGAGATAGACGCAACTCACTCCTCACTCTCTTCCCGTGAATGCTCTTTAATCAATATTAATTTTTTAGCAAAATTATTCATTTTCATCTAAATTGTTAGAGAATGAAATTGACTAATGGAAATGATAAAATTGGGTTACAAATTTTTGTTAATTTTTTTTTAAAATGGTTCCCGCTAAATTAGTAGTGTAATTAGTAAGTGTCTTAAAACAGAGCAAGAGAAAGAGATAGACCTGGCCAAGGATGGCTTGAGGGAGACGGCGACGGAGACTATCTTGAAGTTCTTTACCTAAAGGAGCTGCACCAGAGAGAACCAATCTAACGGAGGAGAGATCGTAAGAGTTAACGGCAGGGTTCTTAGCCAGAGCGATCACTAGCGGCGGAACAAGCGCCGCTATGGTCACTCTGTGTCTTTGGATTAGATCCAATAACGAAGTAATCTCGAACTTATGCATTAAAAGAACCGTCGCACCTATTATAAGAGCGATTTAAAAGTTAAAATATGTAACCTCTATAAATTAATATTCGATAAATTAATACTTCGATAAATCAATATATTACCGGATCGAATGGAATTGAGGAGGACGCTATTGAGAGAGTATATGTGAAAAAGTGGTAAAACGCAGAGTACGACGTCGTTTGATTTGAGGTAAAGATTTGGGTTATCTCCATCTACTTGTTGTGCAACGCTTGTGATTAAGCTTTTGTGTGTTAAAACAACTCCTTTTGGTAAACCCGTTGTTCCGGACGAGAACGGAAGCGCCGCCGCGTCGTCACCGCCGATGTTGATGGATTCTTGAAATGGGGTTGTCTCGTCGGTGATGAGTGTTGAGAATGGAAGACAATTCTCCGGTGTAGGTTCATCGGTGGTGATCACTGTGAAGTCTTCACCGATTCTTGTTTCGTCGATGTTTCTCAATTTGTCTACGTAGTGAGAGTGAGTGATGATGAGTTTGGCTCCGGAAGATTTGAGTTGTTTGTAAATTTCTTGTGAAGTGTAGAAAGGATTTGCGGTGGTTGAGACGGCTCCAATCATTGAAGCACCCATGAAGGAGAAAACAAACTCTGCTGAGTTTTGGAGAAGGATCATAATGACGTCACCTTTCTTGATTCCCATCTTGGACAATCCGGAAGCGACTCGCCGACAAATGAGATGAGTTTCACCATAGGTGTAGCATTTTCCAGTGGAGCCAACAATGAGACAAGGCTTGTCGGAGACAGTGGAAAGTTTGTCAAAGCAATAAGTATGGAGAGATAGGTGGTTGGGGATGTCAATGTCCGGAAGCTTTGACCGGAAAATACGAGGAGTAGGAGTAGGAGGAGGAGGAAGTACATCGCCGGAGACGACGGCCGGTGGTGATGTATCGGTTGGTTTATGAATCTGAGGTTCATGTAGAGCCGCAGTTATCATTTTGTGATGTAAATGAATGAAACAAGTGTTTTGTGCTTTTTTGGAAGAAAGAGTAAGAATGTGTTTGTTTTGTTTGATTATTCTTTCTTGATTTTTAGGAATCAATTTATGTAACTATATAGAAATGTGAATGCGTAGGTGTGGTGATGAGAGACTTATAATATAAAAATAAAAATATGAAAGTTAGAGACGAAATAAATATGTGTGGAGAGGTAGAGAAGAAGGAGAAACAAATGGGGTAGGTAGAAGGAATGGCTGTTAGAAGATGAATGGAGGGTCGTTTGGTTTGGTAGGTTTCATATCTCTTTTTATACTTTTGCATTTGCATGTCTCTTTCTCTATCTCTATTTTTATTTATATTTAATTTACACACAAATTCTGTTACATATATTGCGTATATAAATAGTTAGCAACTAATTTTTTTATGAAAAACTATACGTTATATTTAAAAAGTTTCTCTTTTCGGTTTTGTCAGAAAAACATTATGCATTGATGCGTATTTGAGTTTAGGTTATGACATATCGACAATATTAATATATATTACTAAGTTACATGTTATAATTTTAACTTTTTTTTTTTTAAAATATGAATACAAATAAGGATAATTCTCTAAAATACCATTGTTTTTGTTTTTTGGACAAAAATACCACCAAACTAAAATTAAATTTTCAATTTTCAAACTCTAAATTCTAAATTTCAAATACCAAATCCTACCTCCTAAATACTATACCCTAAATGTAATATAATCAACCCAAACCAAGAATTTAAAATTCTATACCATTGAACAATAATTTGATATTTGTGGTATTTTTGGAAACAAAACCAAAATGATGGTATCTAGAGGAATTCTTCTACAAATAACTAGTGTTTTGACCCAAAAAAAGTGTATTAAATAGTATTATATACTTATTTTTGTTGAAAGAGAATAACCAACACATTTGTGACATGTAACATACTACATGAACAAATCAATTTTTGTAACATCTTGTTATTTATTGATTCGGAGAATGATACATAGTTATGAAATAAACAACTTCGTAAACAATTCAGAATATAAAAGTAAGTTTGAGAAGTAACATGTTATCGATTGGCTAGTTTGTCTAACTTATCGACGACTTGATTACACTCCCATAGCACCACAGTGAAGATGACTTCAGTGACGCGATCCACCCAACCGCGGATATCGACAAAAAAGTTATTCATTGTTACATGTATAGTTTGGTTGTGGAGGAGATCATTTAAAGTTGTATAATCGACAAATCATTTTCAGAGAAAAAATAATTACATAAGAACATATTTTTTTAGTATGGAAAAGAACGCACTTAAAACTATGTCATCTGCGAACTTATATGGTATAAGTAAAACACCCATGTTGACATTCGCGTGTTTGATGGGCATGCCTTGATCATCGAAACATAATAAGTAAAAAAAAAAAGAACAACTATAAACGTGTGAAAGATGTATTAATCTAATTGACCTACCACACTATTGTAGAAAATTTGTTAGGGCAGAAAACTACGGCAAACTAAGAAAATGACTGTCTATGAACTGTCGAACGGTATATGTACGCATATCCGCGATCTTCCTAAGATTCTCCCTATTAGTTTTGAACGATCCAGTATGGTCGTCCATTGTGATCTTCATTTCCCACAATGAGGACGTCATGCATTGCGGTGTGCAGTCCATCATGTGAGCGATCATAACGATAAATCCACTACAAAGCAGACATCAAATGATATGTGACTTAGAAGTTAGAATAAAGATAATATATATGCAGTGATCAAGGGAGCGCGTTTCTTGCCGCTTGTGTCTCTCCAAAAGGAAATTTTATATATGCTATTGGTGAAGACAGTATGGTTTATTGCTTTAGCTATGAATCAGGTAGACTTGAAGAGAGGTTCCAAGTCAAAGGTGTTTGTGGTCTCACCATACACCCGCAGAGAAACGTACTGGCCACTTATTGCAAAGACACAACATTGAGGTTGTGGAATGATGCACCATCACGTAAGTAGATAGCTATTCTCCTTCTAAAAGATTCTGTGGAATATGTCTTTGTTACTTTTTTTGTTATCTGGACAAGTGTTGAGCTAAACAACTGTTAGTTGCATGATAGATTGAATACTAGTGGACAAGTTGCAGGTTTTGTCTTTGTTACTTTTAGCCTTGAATGACACTTGATTTTAAAATGGATTTTAGATTTTGATTTTGTAAAAACTTAGTTTTTGTCCATTCACGATTATAGAAAAAGTAGTTTTCCTAAAGTTTAGGGATTCTGGATTTTAATAGATTTTGATGATTTGTTCATAAAATCTAAAATCTAATTCTTTTGGTTTCATTTTTGACGTGACTTCACTTTTATTTCAGTTTTTTATTTTTATAATTTTTTTTTTAATACAAAATCTAAAAACTATAAACCAAAATCCAAAATCTAAAAACCAAAATCTATAATCCAAAAACCATCTAAATCTAGCAAAACATTCATGGCCTTTTTTTTATTTGTTCCATGGTTTCTGATGTGTCTGGAATAACATTAACAAGTGTTGAGTTAAACAAGTGTCTTGGTTGCACATGTGTTATGGTTTGGACATAAGCTCTTTTGCAGCAAATTCACCTGTTCAAATCTAATTATATATATATATATATATCTTGTGCTTCACCTATTCTACATCTTTGGCATCAAACAACAACATTGAAACCCGCTTTCCCCAACCAAAATACATGCCGAGCTTACACCTGCTTGAGAATACTCATCCACAAGTCCATCTCATTTCCTCTTCCACCTGTTTGAGAATTCTCGACATTTCCTTACAGTTCAACCTGAAGATTCCAAACCTTTGTTTGCCTCAACTCGTCAACTACATATTGAATCTTAGCTAGCATATTCCCAGTTGTGTTTCTCAGACAAAAAATCTACCTTTCCCTCGTAAGCTCACTGGTGTGTGCAGCACGACCGAAGTTTTTAGCGTTTGGAGAAGCCTTGACAACTCATCTCCAGAAAAGATCTGTGACGGATTGGATTCTTGACAAGGTTGCTTGAAGCTTTCACACAAAACCGCTTTGCCACACAAATTCATCTCTTCAACGTCTACTCTCTGCGTGGGTTCGAAGCCGTGAAAGTAGGAGTCAATGTTATCCCCAAACCTCTTGCTGATGAACATTGCTAAAGAGGTTGCATCAGTGATCTAATGAGAAACGCAGAGCAGATTGTGATATAGCCAATCCTCCACAGTTGAAGAAATGAGCCTGGATTAGTAACACAGGC
>OVBW01000177.1:0-33762 GCA_900406355.1 Erysimum pusillum | reverse complement strand
GTAGGGACCTTATTGGTGGGCGGTGTAGAGGCCCATGTGTTGTTCGACTCTAGAGCGTCTCATTGCAGCATTACCCCGGAGTGTGCCTCGCGTGATAACATCCGAGGGGACCCCGGTGAGCGGGTTGGACCTATTAAGGTCGTTGGAGGAGGGCTTCTAGAGGTTTTTGGGAGAGCTAAGGGCGTGGATATTCAGATTGCAGGGGAGTCGATCCAGCAGATCTGATCATTTGCCCTGCTGAGCTGCATGATGTTATTCTGGGAATGGACTGGTTGGGCCATTACAGAGTACATCTAGATTGTTATCGAGGGAGAGTCTCATTCGAGCGGCCAGAGAGGAGGTTGGTTTATCAGAGAGTGAGACCTACCTCAGGGAGTCTCGTCATCTCGGCGGTGCAGGCAGCAAAGATGATCGAGAAAGGCTATGAGGCTTACCTGGCGACAGTATCTATGCCGGAGTCTGTAGGGCAGGCGTCAGTGGGTGACATTCGGGTTGTTCGGGAGTTCGAGGATGTATTTCAGTCGTTGCAGGGGTTACCATCTCGGTCTGATCCTTTCACGATTGAGTTGGAACCAGGGACAGCGCCGTTGTCTAAGGCACCCAACAGGATGGCTCCAGCAGAGATGGCGGAGCTGAAGAAGCAGCTGGAGGATTTGTTGAGCAAGGGATTCATTCGTCCTAGCACTTCACCGTGGGGAGCGCCGGTGTTGTTCGTGAAGAAGAAGGACGGGAGTTTCTGCTTGTGTATTGACTACCGGGGGTTTAACCGGGTCACTGTGAAGAATAAGTACCCTTTGCCGAGGATCGATGAGCTGTTGGATCAGCTGAGGGGCGCTACTTGGTTCTCTAAGATCGATTTGGCGTCGGGTTATCATCAGATCCCGATAGCGGAGGCAGATGTGCGCAAGACTGCTTTCAGGACGAGATATGGGCATTTTAAGTTTGTGGTGATGCCTTTCGGTTTGACTAATGCACCAGCGGCGTTCATGAGGCTGATGAATGGCGTGTTCCAGGAGTTTTTGGATGAGTTCGTGATCATCTTTATTGATGACATTCTGGTGTATTCTAAGAGTCCTGAGGAGTATGAGGTGCATCTGAGGAGAGTGATAGAGAAGCTGCGGGAGCAGAAGCTGTTCGCTAAGTTGAGCAAGTGCAGTTTCTGGCAGCGAAAGATGGGTTTTCTGGGTCACATTGTTTCTGCAGAGGGAGTTTCAGTGGATCCAGAGAAGATTGAGGCCATCAGAGACTGGACTAGACCGATGAATGCCACTGAGATCAGGAGTTTTCTTGGGTTGGCAGGCTATTACAGGAGGTTAGTCAAAGGGTTTGCAAGTATGGCACAGCCGATAACTAAGCTTACAGGGAAGGATGTTCCGTTTGTGTGGTCACCGGAGTGCGAGCAGGGTTTCGCGAGCCTGAAGGAGTTGTTGACGAGTACACCCGTGTTGGCCCTGCCGGAGCATGGAGAGCCATACACAATGTACACTGATGCCTCGAGAGTTGGTTTGGGTTGTGTTCTGATGCAGCGTGGGAAGGTTATTGCATATGCTTCGCAGCAGTTGCGGAAGCACGAGGGCAATTATCCTACTCATGATTTGGAGATGGCTGCAGTGGTCTTCGCCTTGAAGATTTGGAGGTCTTATCTTTATGGCGGGCAAGTGCAGGTGCTTACAGATCATAAGAGTCTGAAGTATATCTTCACTCAGCCAGAGCTGAACCTGAGGCAGAGGCGGTGGATGGAGCTGGTGGCTGATTATGATCTGGAGATAGCTTACCATCCTGGTAAAGCTAATGTGGTGGCGGACGCACTAAGCCGTAAGCGTGCGAGTGCTACTCCAGGGCAGAGTGTGGAGGCCTTCGTGAGCGAGATTGGTGCAGTTTTGACGGAGCCATTGGGTCAGGAGGCTGTTGATCATGCAGATCTTCTGAGTAGAGTTCGGTTGGCTTAGGAGAAGGATGAGGGTTTGATTGCGGCTTCTAAGGCTGAGGGCTCTGAGTATCAGGTCGCAGCTAATGGTACTATCCTTGTGCATGGGCGAGTTTGTGTGCCTAAGGATGAGGGGTTGCGACAGGAGATTCTGAGTGAGGCTCATGCGAGCATGTTTTCCATTCATCCGGGAGCAACCAAAATGTACCGAGGCCTCAAGTGGTACTACCATTAGGTCGGGATGAAGAGAGTCACTTGCCAGCTGGAGAAAGCTGAGCATCAGGTTTCTGGTGGTCTGCTGCGGAGTTTGCCCATTCCGGAGTGGAAGTGGGATATTGGCATGGCTCCTTATGAGGCGTTGTACGGGAGGCCATGCAGGACACCGTTATGCTGGACCCAAGTGGGGGAGAGGAGCATATATGATGCAGATTTTGTTCAGTTGACCTCGTAGAAGATTCGAGTTCTCAAGCTGAACATGAAGGAAGCTCAAGACCGTCAGCGGAGTTATGCTGATCAGAGGAGGAGAGAGCTTGAGTTTGAGGTTGGGGATAGAGTGTACCTCAAGATGGGCATGTTGGGTGCAAGCTGCCACAAGATGCTCCAGTTAGTCCTCACGTCATTAAGATGATGGGTTATATAGATAATCTGGGGAGACTGGACTGTCCTATTAGCCAAGAGTTGGCTACTGACATCATACTGCAGTCAATGCCGTCAAGCTTTGATCAGTTCATCATGAACTACAATGTGAACAACTTGATGAAGACGTTGGCTGAGTTGCATGGGATGCTTAAGACTGCCGAGCCTAACCTTAAGAAGGCCACCCCGAGTGTACTTATGGTACAAGGGGGTAAAAACCATAAGAAATCTGGCAAGGGCAAAGGAAAAGGCAAAGGCAAAGCTGTCCAAGTTGAAAACAAGGACAAGCCGGCGCCCACTCCTAAGCCAAAGGCTGGTCCTTCTGAAGCTGACAAAGTGCCACTTCTGTAAGGAGCCCGGACATTGGAAAAGAAATTGTAAGAAATTCCTGGAAGGTTATGAAAAGTTGAAGAAGACATACGAGACGGCTTCTCCAGGTATTTATGTTATTGAAGTAAATGTTACTTCATCAGGTTCTAACTCATGGATATTGGATACCGGCTGTGGTGCTCATATTTGTACTAATATGCAGGCACTAAGTGAGAGTAGAACGCTGGAAAAGGGGCAAGTAGAGCTGCGAGTCTGAAATGGAGCAAGAGTTGCTGCATTGGCTGTAGGCGTCTACAAATTGTCGCTGCCTTCGGGCTTGGTTTTAAATTTACATAATTGCTACTATGTACCTGCTATAAGCAAAAACATCATTTCAGTTTCCTGTTTGGATTTGGATGGTTTTGATTTTATGATTAAAAACAAGTGTTGTTCTTTTAATCTTAATCATCTGTTTTATGGTAGCGCCCCATTAGAGAATGAGCTTTATGTCTTAAACAAAAATATACCCGTTAATAACATAAATGGTAAACAGTTTAAGTCAAACGATGAAAACCCGACTTTTCTCTGGCATTGTCGTTTGAGTCACATAAACGAAAGACGCATACAGAAGCTCCATAAAGATGGACTTTTGGGCTCATTTGATTATGAATCATGTGAGAAATGTGAATCTTGTTTAATGGGCAAAATGACTAGGGCTCCTTTCAACAAACTAAATGAAAGGGCCAGTGACTTATTGGGCCTAATACATACATATGTGTGCGGCCCGATGAGCACAAGTGCTAGAGGAAATTATCAGTACTTCATTACATTTACTGATGACTTCAGCAGATATGGCTATGTCTATTTGATGAGACACAAGTCAGAATCCTTTGAAAAGTTCAAGGAATTCCAAAATGAAGTACATAACCAACTTGGCAAAAGTATTAAAGCTCTTCGATCTGATCGCGGAGGAGAATACTTAAGCCAAGAGTTCAGTGATCATCTGAGAGAGTGTGGAATTGTTTCACAGCTCACTCCTCCTGGAACGCCCCAATGGAATGGAGTTTCCGAGAGGAGGAATCAGACCCTATTGGATATGGTTCGATCAATGATGAGTCACACAGACCTTCTATTATCCTTTTGGGGATACGCTCTAGAAACGTCTATGTTTACACTAAATAGAGTTCCTACAAAATCAGCTGAAAAGACACCACATGAGATGTGGACTGGAAATGTTCCAAGTTTGTCTTTCCTGAAAATTTGGGGTTGTGAGGCTTATGTAAAACGGTTGATATCCGATAAGCTCGCACCCAAATCCGACAAGTGCTTTTTCATTGGTTACCCTAAGGAAACCAAGGCGTACTACTTCTACAACCGTTCTGAGAACAAAGTGTTTGTTGCTCGGGATTGTACTTTCCTGGAGAGAGAATTTCTTTCCAAGAAGAGTAGTGGGAGTAAAGTACAACTCGAAGAAATTCGAGAATCACAGGAGGCTACTCAACCTGTTGAGGAAGAGCAGCAAGTGAAAATACAAAGAGTTGTAGAACCCACACCTGTGGAGCCTCAAGTTCGCAGATCCGGAAGGATCCGTCACGAGATATCAAGGATTTCTCGTAACCGATTGTCATGACTTGTTGATCATTGACAGTGACGAGCCTGCGACTTTCAAAGAAGCAATGTTGGGCCCAGACTCCGAAAAATGGCTTAAAGCCTCTGAGTCCGAAATGGGATCCATGTCAGAAAACCAAGTATGGTCCTTGGTAGATTTGCCTGATGGTGTAAAAGCCATAGAGTGCAAATGGATCTTCAAGAAGAAGATTGACGTGGATGGGAATATACAGATATTCAAAGCTAGGTTGGTGGCTAAAGGTTTCAAGCAAATTCATGGTATTGACTATGATGAGACCTATTCCCCAGTCGCTATGCTTAAATCCATTCGGATTCTCCTAGCAACTGCCGCTTATTACGATTATGAGATATGGCAGATGGATGTGAAAACAGCTTTCCTTAACGGAATTCTGGAGGAGAATGTGTATATGACACAGCCTGAGGGTTTCACAGATCCTAAAACTGCTGGGAAAGTATGCAAGCTTCATCGATCCATTTATGGATTGAAGCAAGCATCACGGAGTTGGAACCTTTGTTTTGATGAAGCGGTCAAAAAGTTTGACTTCATCAAGAACGAAGAGGAACCATGTGTATACAAGAAGAATAGTGGGAGCGGAGTTGCATTTCTTGTGTTGTATGTAGACGACATACTCCTTCTCGGAAACGATATTCCGATGCTTCAGTCTGTCAAGACTTGGCTCGGAAGTTATTTTTCCATGAAAGACATGGGTGAAGCCGCATGTATTCTTGGAATAAGAATCTATAGAGATACAGTGAATATGCTAATTGGATTGTGTCAAGACACTTATATCGATAAGGTCTTACACAGATTCAGTATGCATGATTCCAAGAAGGGCTTCACACCAATGTTGCATGGCGTTGCTCTCAGCAAGAAGCAGTGTCCTTCGACACAAGCTGAGCGGGAGCGAATGGATAGGATTCCTTATGCTTCGGCTGTGGGATCTATCATGTATGCCATGCTCTGTACTCGTCCAGATGTTGCTTGTGCTTTAAGCATGACGAGTAGATACCAATCTGATCCAGGTGAGAGTCACTGGACATCGGTCAAGAATATCCTCAAGTATTTGAGAAATACCAAGGACAAATTCTTGATCTATGGAAGAAGTGATGAGCTGGTTGTGAGTGGATTCACTGACGCGAGTTTTCAGACGGATAAAGACGATTTCTGGTCCCAGTCCGGATATGTCTTTTGTCTGAATGGCGGTGCGGTTAGTTGGAAGAGTTCCAAGCAGAGCACTGTAGCGGATTCCACTACAGAGGCTGAATACATTGCTGCTTCTGAAGCAGCGAAGGAAGCTGTTTTGATTAAAAAGTTCATAACTGAACTTGGTGTGATTCCTAGCATCTCGGAGCCAGTGGCATTGTTGTGTGACAACAATGGAGCCATTGCTCAGGCAAAGGAACCCAGATCACACCAGAAGTCCAAACACATTGAGAGGCGGTATCACTTGATACGCGATATCATTGATAGAGAAGACGTGAAGATCAGCAGAGTTCCAACGGATGAGAACGTCACTGATCCTCTGACCAAGCCACTCCCGAGGCCCAAGCATGAGAGTCATACGGCTGCTATAGGCATTAGGGATATTAAGATGTAATCTTAATTTTAGTGGGAGTTGTCTTATTTTAGTTATTTTGTGGTGTTCTTGTAGACTTATTTTGATTATGATTAATGAAATTTGATTTCAGCATTATTCAAATGTGTCTTCAAATAAAAGTCCCATAGTAATTTATGTCATTTAATAGGTCATCAAGTTGACGACTTGATCATGAGACCCTATAAGAAATAAATGACATGGATTAATTTTGTCCCTAGTCAAGGTTGTCAAAGTGGGACACTAACAACAGCGTGAGACTAGATTGTGAGTTGACTGATGACTAAGTTTCATGGAGTCATTAATAAGAGTATTAAAGTCAATCACATAGATATATGTTAGAGAACATATGATCGGTCATGACCCGCTAATGAGAACTCTACAGGATAATAAAGTGTCATGAGAGATTCTCATTACGACTATAGAGTATAGTCCTTAGACCTGAGTTCATCATGATTTCTTACATATGAATTGGTCCGCTTTGACTTTGTCAAACATCAACCGTAACAGGTGACAATAAAGGCATTGATTGGGTGTATCATGAAGTGTGTGAAGAAACAGGGATGGAACAAGATGGAATTTGTCCCTCCTGTAAAACGGGAGATAGATATCTCAGGGCCCATCGGAGATTTGATACTGAGAAATGTGTGGCCGCACTCGAACGAGCTGAATGTCAGTCGTTTGTCTTGTCAGTATAAATCAGAGTTCGATGAACATGATATTGGCTGAAATAAGGATGACACAGTTCTTGCCTTATGCCATATCGAGATATAGAGACGAAGGGATTATGGGAATAGATGATTCCAGTACAAGTGGAAGATTGTTGGGAATGTCCTAAAATCACTCATGTACTTACTCTAAACATAGTTGTTTGTCGAGATCAGACATTCATCTGATACTAGGTGGTCATGACGTTTTGCTAGAAGCCACTCATGACTTGTGAATTATGAACTCACTGCTAGTATCATTTGATCCTACAGGGTCACACACCTAAGCGAACAGGATGCACTTAAGCAAGGAACGTGTTATGAGAGAAGGTGTCGATCGATACCAACAAGGTGGTATCGATTGATACCATATGCGGACCGAAATAGAAACTTCGGGCCCAATGACTTAATTCGTTCCGGCTCGGCCCGGGAACAATTAGGTCTTGTCACGTGCCTATATATATGATATGTGGCACGAGTTTTGACACAACCCTAGTCGCTCTCTCTCCAGTACACACAGGTTTCCTCTGCAAGATCTGATTCCAGGCACTAGCATCCCTGCATATTCCTATTCGTGTGAGTGTGGACTACAGTAGAGGTGCAGCACGTGAGGCACTTCCAGATCTCTGATTCCTGATATCATTCCGCTGCATAACTCCAGGTATCATCGAGATCTATTAGATTCAAGTTTACAAACCTTAGATCCTAGGCTTTATGAATTGTCTGTAGGTTGATTAATAGAGATTAATCCGGTAAAACCTGTAGAAATTACTTCAACTTGTACCCAATCCCACCGAACCTGAGTCGTACGATTCTACTGCCTTACAATTATGTTCCGCGATTATGCGACGGATACAATAGTTGAACACCACTAGAAGACGAGTTCCTCGACCTCAGGACCGGAGATACCCTGCCTTTGACCATTGGTTAGTTTGTTCGCAGGCACGACCTTACAGGGGTTCTGAGCGACATGCTCGTGTACCATGGCCAACTACAGAGACTATCGCCCTTGAGGAGGAGAGAGCCAGGAGTCTAGCACTTGAGCAACAGTACGCCCTTCAGGAGCGCGATCTAGCTAGGATGAGGAGACTTCTCCGGAGGTCAGGAGTTGAGGGTTCACACGTCTATTCCGACGATTCTACCTCAAGTTAGTCATGCACTTCACCAGGATGAGAATATGAGGTTATGTAGTTTCTTCTATCTTACCACCTACTTATTCCACCTATCTATCAAGTCGTTTCCATCTTTTTGCCACTAATTCATTCACACTGAGGATAGTGTGATTTAAGTCTGTGGGAGGATGTTTATCCGTTACTAACGTCATTTTCTTTCTTTTGATTTTGATATCATTTTTCTTTTGGTTTATATCGTGTTACTCAAAACGTGTAGGGAATGAGGACTTTATCAAATGATGATTAATCATTTTCTTTTGAATTTGACTATGACCATTTCAATTTTCTAAATTATTTTTTGAGTGACAACTTCTACAGGATTCACTTAGAGAGAACAATACTCAGAATACCACAGCCGGATCTCTCCCCAAACACTCCATCCTACGGAGATTCAGATGGAACTGACGTTAACTCTATTTTATTTGGACCTTGACCTGACATTAATTCTCTCTTATTCAAGGTGTTAGATTGATGCGTGTCAAAAGAGACGATCAGGTTTCACCTAAGTAAACCTAGGTTTATAATCCTTAATAAGACACACAACTAAGCTGCAAGTGCACAGCTAATTGTATGTAGTATTTAAGTGTCGATCCACGAGGTGTTGAGTGCGCGACAAACTTTGTAACGAAATAAAATGGCTAGGACGAAATCAAAGAGTGATTTGGTGATCGTGTGAACAATCGAGAAAGCAATTAAACGTTAAGAAAATCAATAAGAGAAATATGTTGGGCATTAGGGGAACATCTCCAGGGAATTCAAGTTTTCAATGATCGAAAGGAAACTAAGAAATACGGTTTATGATTCACGAACTCAAACACTGTTTTAAAGCTAAAACACAAATCATTAATCTTAGCTATCTAAACCTAACATCGACTCAGTGTTTATACTATCGCATAACTTAAATCATGTGGTTTGTAGTTCAATTAAGCAAGTTTGATAACTTCACAAAATTCTAGTGCTAGGAAAATCGCGATAACCCTAGTGATTAGCTCTTCTAGCCTGGATCAAACAACACTACGAGATTTTGCCAAACTAGTGTGATTTAGGATATTGTGTGTTGATAACATCGGTTTTTCGCCCATTTTAGCTATTGTTTTCAAAAGGATTTATAAAGGTTTTCATTTATTTCTAATATAAATAAGCTAATAATTAAGTATTAGCAAGAACAAAGAGTTTTTACAGGTTTTAGGGAAACAGAGCTGAAAAAGGATAAAAAGGACTTGCAGGACAGTTTCGGACCATCAGAAGTTTGGCATTCGTTGAAGATGTTCCCATGAACCAAATTGGGAAATTTTGGTGTCATTGGAAATCTTAAAGAGTCAAGATTCACCTCCAAGTGTAATCGACCAAATCCGAGTTGTCAATCAGAAGTTATGACCGTTTGAAAACTGACCTGTCCAGCTGCGCGGCCACGCGATGACCATGCAGCCAAGACCTCCATCAACGCACGAAGGGAGCCCGACCAAGCGGCCAAGACACATGTTTTAGTCTCGGTAATGGCCCTTGAGTGCAATATAAGAAGCCCAATTCGTTTGGCCCAAGACACCGTGTTTTGACCGACGAAAACCCTAACCCTAATTCGCCAATGCTGTGAGCCTATAAATAGAAGTCTTAACCCTAGGGTTTCGACATGCTCTCATAGCACCACGACCGCAGCCCTAGAGAAGAAGATCTGAAGCCTTGAGGAGCCTCCTTGGATGTCTCTTCAAGCATCGTTTCCTATTCTCTTTGTCTTTAGTTTCTTTCGCTTTTACTTTGTTGTTTAGGAAGAAGATCTAGTTTCTTCTCACGTGTTGTTTAGAGATCAGATCCGAACCTCTTTGCATTCACTTGTCCATCGTTTATTTTATGCTTTCGTTCTTTCTTTTAATCGTTGTCATGTTTCGACTCGCCATGAGCGAGTAGTTTCTTTGTTGGGTTTGATGGGGTGATTCGAAAGGGTTCTCATGTTTTCGTTGTTTGCTTAGGTTATTAGGTCTAGAACTTTAGATCTGTAGGGTTTATTCCGTGACTCTATCTTCTAGTTTATATTAACTGCGTATTGAAGCGGATAGGCCGACCGTGGACAAGCGACCATCTTAGATAGCTACTATTTGACAAAACTTTTAGGAGTGGTTGGACCCAGCTAGGAAGACTGACCGAACTAGTCTCTGTATGTACTAAGGTACAGGGGTTAGTGTTAACGTCTAGGACATATCAAACTTATTCTTTAAGCTGACTTCATGCCTCCCAAAAGAGGGTTACCGCGGACACTGTCTGGTCTATGGAGTTTAGGAGCATGTAAGCGAACGTAGGAGGGTTTAATTTAGTGTTCGTGTTAGTGAGTCAAATAAACCAGATGATAGATCAATACCTAGCAAACACTGAGAGTGTGAGACCCTGGAGATGTTCCCCTAAGAGCCCAACGCCTTTAATATTGATAGCAGCCAGTTTAGATATAACGTCTAGTTCTTTTAGCTTTCTTTAGTTTCCTTACTTTAGTTATAGTTTCCCCAGTTAGTAGTCTTTAGTTTTAGTTAGCTTTCTTTCTAGTTTAGTTTAGTTAAGTTTAGTTTTAGCTTAGCTTAGAATTAGGACAACCCTAAGAGTGACACTTAGGAAACCACAAAACCCCCTCCTTTATTTAGTCTTAGCCTATCCTTTTCCTTAGGAATTCGTTGCGCATTCTTAGTCTCTGTGGGATCGACCCTTAAATACTACACGCGATTAGCTGTGCACTTGCAGTATAGTTGTGTGTTTTATTAAAGTTTAAAAACCTAGGTTTACTTAGGTGAAACCTGATTGATTGTCTACTCTGACACCCCATCATGTGTCACGGTGATTCTTCCTATCCACACGCAGTTATAATAAGTCAGAAGATTGAATCATGTAACAAACCAATAGATCTAGCAACCTAAGCAATCGATGAACCCATGAAAACCCCTTTGAATCACCCCATCAACCCAACAAAGAGAACTACTCGCTCATGGCGAAGCGAGACATCAGAGCAACTAAGATATAAATCAAAACCATAAAATGAACCATTAGATTAAGAGAAATCAAAAGAAGGTTCAGAGGTTTCCTCTCAATAACAAGTATTTAACCCGTCACCTATTCTCCCTGTTGATCGATATACTAAGTACTACAACCGATTGGTTGTGAACTTGAGACTTTTCAATTGTTTATACTGAAGGTTAAAAACCTATTTCAAATTAGGTGAAACCTGAAAGCCACATTTCGTAGCACATCAAAGCGCTTTTTTTACAGTGATTAGCTTGACTGTGTCGGATGTTCAGAGATCTGGTGGATCAGACGGTGGCAATGAATACTTTTGAGAAAGATGATTTGCGTTCATGTTTTCCTGCTAGTTCTTGGTTATGCGATTAGGTATCACCTGAAACACAAGAAAACGAAGAAAAAGAAAAGTAGTAAAACAAAAATAAAAAGCTTAGTCAAAATCCTAAACAAAAACCTAATGGTAAACAAAGAGTTCCCGGCCACAGCGCCAAAATTTGATATGCTCAAATTTACCCTCATAGCTACTCTATCAAATTAAGAGATCTTTGTAGTAGCGGACAATACCTAGAACCTCACGATCGGATCTCTCCCCGGAAGTTTCATCTTGCGGAGATTTCGGTTGGATCGGAAGTCAACTATATTTTACTTAATCCTAACCTGACTTTAAATTTTCTCATTCAAGGTGTTAGATCAGGGAAACGAGGGGATACATTCAGGACATCTCACCATATTTTCACCATATTTTTACTTATTTTAGCTATGTTTTTCTAGGGTTTTTAATAAGATTTGGATAAGCCATTTTCATAGTTTTTGCAAGAACAAAGTGTGTTTACAGGTTTCAGGGAGTAAAAACCATAAATGGAGCAAAATTATTTTTAAGACAGTTTTGGACCACCAGATATTTGAAATCCTAATTTGATATGAGGTAAAACTATTACTTATAGGATTAATTCATATAAAACTTTTTATGGTTACTTTTAGGTGTCAAAATGGATAAACCAACTCAAAGCAACCCATAACCCAATGAGTTAAGACTTAAATGGGTTATGAGTTTACTCAACTTAACTTATAAACCATTACAACCGGGAAAACCGCCAAAATCAACCCGAACAATTTTCCAGCAGCATTTTCATACCCAAATTATGATACCATGCCTTTTTCAACCTGAACCGATATACAATTCAAATTTCCTACCTGAATTATCAATCGTTAGCGAAAACCAACTTTGACTTATACGGTGTTAGTCAACCGTTTAATCGTGCTGACTAGGACGACACAGTGGCGCCAACGTGTTTAGTCAGAAAAACAATACAATGAAAAAATGGCCAAAATCAACCCAAACAATTTGTCAGTGGCCTTTTTATACCCAAATTATGATACCATGAATTTTTATAAATATTGCCAGTCTCGAGTCGGGCCAGTGTAAAATTTGATAAAATTCGATAAGATAATAAGATAATAATTTTTTTGAAACTCCTATGTAAAAATATGGTCCCAATAATATCATAAATTAATAATCATGTAAATTTACATATATTGATATATACATAAACATAACATATCAATATATGGTTAGGTGTTTTATAAATGATTTTTTCTTAAAATAAACTCATAACTAACTTTTTGATATAAATATTATTCATGTAATATCGTAGAAAAATTGAATTTTGTATTGGTTCGTGTTAGAAATCTATGATATCATATCTTGGGTATAAAAAGGCCATTAACAAATTGTTTGGGTTGATTTTAGCCATTTTTTCATTGTATTGTTTTCTGACTTAACACGTCGGCGCCACTGTGTCGTCCTAGTCAGCACGATTAAACGGTTGACTAACACCGTATAAGTCAAAGTTGGTTTTCGCTAACGATTGATAATTCAGGTAGGAAATTTGAATTTTATATCGGTTCAGGTTGAAAAAGGCATGGTATCATAATTTGGGTATAAAAATGCTGCTGGAACCATTAACTCATTTGAACCCAACCCATATGACCCATCAACCTATTGAACCATTAACTCATTTGAACCATGAACTCATTATGATCCAAATATTAAAACCATTAAGCTAATGAGTCGGTTTGGGTCGAGTTGACCCATAAAGTTTGATCCATTTTGACATCACTACTTTTTACTAATTATGTTTTGTTAAATTTCATGTGGTTTGAATAAAGGAATATTTGAATGCACATCTACGGAGAATGAAATGCTAATGAGTTTGTGAGCATTCGTTGAGGTATTGATTTCATTTTGGTAGATAAGGCAAATATATTCGGTATTAATATTAGAAATTATTCTATTGAAAACTTAACTGTCGAGAAGAAAGTATTGTGCATTATAGAAAGTGAATTTGGGTGACGAAGGAATAGTGTGAGTATGACGCCGAAGCAGATACTCGATGTAGTGGGTCAAACATGAGTTCATATTCTCATTTTTAATCACATCAAAATAGAATTTAAGTGGCTAGCAGTAAGGGATATTATTATTTTGATTGTACCNCCCTTTTTTTTTTTTTTTTTTTTTTTTTTTTTTTTTTTTTTTTTTTTATAGCTATTTTGTTATTTCCAAACATTTAAGTTTTTTAATTGATATGTAAATGAGATTATATTAATTGTGATAAAAAATAAAAACTACAAAATTATATTAAATGGCCCAGCAATTTTGTAACATATTATTATTAAATTGGGACCTTTTGTAATATACATGTTAATAAATAATTTTTTATAGCAAATTTAGTAGATTTTATTGTTCTCGTATGCAAATACTATATTCAAATTTAAATGCATATTAATATATATATATATATATACTATGTTTAATCAGTTTAATGTTGTAATCCTTTTTACAATTTATAATCAATATAAATATACGTAGATATGAGAAATTAAGATTTTATAAAACTGAGAGATTGGAAAAAAATTCTAACCTATTATATGTTAAAAAAAAGTTTACCTTTTCATCCGATCAAACTAATCATGTTCCAAAATTTTACATCTTTATCCGGTAAAACGAATTCTTACACATCAACTTCCTCAACATTGACAAAAAAATTCCTATCTTATTAAAACGTGTAGAAGTATACAAAAAATGTTACATTTAGAGTGAAACTTATATGATCACACGATAGTCATATTAAATGTCTTTAGATTCTTGCATCTAGAAAACATAAATACACTAACAAAAAATTATCAAACCAGAAGCACCAATATTATACGTTAAAAAATAAGTTCACCTCTTCTTCTGACGAAATAAATCATATTTTATCCAGCTATTGAACGTTAACAAAAAAATTTGACATCAATTATAAACCAATACCAAAAGAATTATATTTTTATCAAAACTTACTTTAACATATAATAACAATTTCTAAACCAATCAGTTAAAACATCACCTAAATCTTCATGCATCGATCCATATGGTTGGTTTTATTACCCTAAACCTATAAGATTATAGCAAAGATCTCAACGTTGATGATTTGAGCCCATGACCTTGTAGTCCCGAACATAAGTGTCCTTGCAACAAAGCCATTGGCACATTGGTCAGATTAAATCTTTTTCAAATACAAATAAGTGACTCAATCAAATCGAAAACCAAACCAATTGTAACTGAAAAATGAAAACTCCAACATGGTAGAAGAAGACTTTTCGTAAGAACCCTCAGAGGAAATTGAATCAAATCAATATAGTTTTATTTGAGAGTGGTAAAGATTTTGAAGTATCTTTACGATCAAGCAAGAGGAAAGTAGGTTAAAATAAAAATTTTATCAATAGAACAAAGTTGAATCAACTATGTTGTTTTTGCAGAAATTATCTTTTAGTATTAGAAATCTAGTTATATGAACAAAGTATGTATAGTTTTCTTGTGATTATTATTTTATAATTAAAATCATTTAAATTTATAATGTCTGTATAATCATCTACTTCTATTTTTAAGATTATTTTTATGATTTTTTAAAATTATACTTATATATTTAAAAATTGTTTTTTTTTTGTCAACCACGCACTAATTAATTTTTCAAAATTGTTTAAAATAAAATTTTTAATTATGTAATCCATTTCTTTTAAAATTTTTAATCTATATATGTTTTTTTCAATTATTTAATTAAAAATATATATAATATTACTTTAGGATAACCTAAAAGCTTATAATATTTATTATATAATTTTTGTGGCGGAGATCAATATAAAATAAAAACACCGCACAAGGACAAGTAAAGAGGGCATGATTGATAGTTTCATCATCCTGGCCACATCTTGGACAGTTGGNAGAATGAGGAAGAATGTAATGACCCGTGCATGGGAGAAAAATAATAAGAGTACTTGGGACAAAAAGAAATCGGAAAAGAAAGAAAGAAAACAATACATCAGTCCGAAGGAAGATACAGGAGCTACCAAGTCATAGAAAGATCAAAGGGCATTCATCGATCGGAAAAGTTTTGGGTCAATAGTCGGCGACTAAGATCACCAAGTCGAACCGTACGGTACATGCGTTGCCCGTACTTCACTCTGATTCAAGTAAAGAAGACGTTTGAGGAGGCCCAGTCTAAACTCCCAGGTGTTCCAAAGTAACCGGACACGTCGCAAACAGGAGAGAGATCATAATAGCTTGGAATCGAACATTGGGTCATTGCATGTGACCGTAAGTCACGGGTAGCGATCGTGTACGACCCGAACGGTCAAGAGAACTAAATTGGAGAAGAAGATCGGATAAACGGAACCGGATGCCTTAAGAAAAATAAGTCGGGACAAAGAAAAGAAAAGAACAATGCTGAAGAGTCGGTAAGCGGTCGTACGGGCAGTCGGGCAACGGACCACGACGGGACAATGGCCGTGGGACTTAGAAAATTTTGGAGAAAGAGATGAAGTGAGAATGAAGAAGGGATCGAGCATTTATATAGAGGAGAAGATATTTGTGGCGTTACCACCAAAGGAAACACATGTCATCGGAGATTTATTAGTGGGCTACGTGTTGACGGAAAAAAATATGAGTGGGATACGTGTCAACGTCGGAGTCGCTGAGGATGTCACCACCGTCCATTTGTTCGCCACAAGAAGAAGTTGCCGTTGGTAGTGGAATCCAGCTGGTGTCGTGCATGGCACCGTCTCGACAACGCAGCAGAAAACGTGGAGTGGTGCATGGAGGAGACACTCCACTTGTTACGGCACACCCATGACCGTCAGTACCTTGCGGACACTTGGCGTGGAACCAACGACCCGAAGCCTCTATAAATTGATCCTTACACCCTCAATCGCTCACTTTAGCCCCTGAGAAGAAAGTTGAAAAATTTAGAGAGAGCTAGAGGGAGGAAGTAACCAGCGAAAGGAGGGAAGACTTTGGCGGCGAAGGAAAGGATCGGGTAGAACTCCGGCAAGAGAACAGCGGGTGTTTCTCGGAGGGACCGGCATGCGGATTTGAATCTCCTCATTTCCGTCATCTCTGTGAGTTGTGAAGCACGTGAAGTAGCACGTGAAATGGGTTGCTTGATTGATTGTTGTCTCGGTTGTTGTTTGTTGTCATGTTTATTGTTCGTTGCCATAGGTTGCTTGGTTCTTGCATGCACCCTCACTTCGAACTTGGACTTAGCTCTATTGGACCTTAAAACGAAAGCATATAGAAACGGATCAGTTATTTCCCTATCGCTAAATTGAATACGGACTAGGTTGCATGTGGCACTGAAGCATTCGCCTCGGTGGCGGTTGTGTTTAGGAATGGTTTGGTTGAGGTTTAGTCATGATGCATTAGCCTTATCGGCGGTTTGTGTGATTGCATGTTGCTTTCCTTGTTCTGTTCTGATTGCATGTTGTTTGTGGTCATTGTGTGATTTAAGTTGTTAGTTAGCTAGAGTCCAGCATAGTAGTTGAAGATGGTACGGGTTCCATTACGCGGAGTGCGGTCCCGGTAAATCCATGGTGGTGTAACGGTCTCCCGGCTTTCATACAGTGCCGAGCGTACGTGCCGTAACGGCCTGCGTTTTTGAAGGGCATGGTGGGGCTGGCTACCTCGCTGTGTCGTGAACCACCCAACGGGGTGTGATTGGTTCGTTGTTGCAACCTGTGTGGTTGGGCACGGACGAGAGGGACCTCATCGGTCCGGGTCAACGGTTACTGTCCCGACAGTACCGTGACGTTATACAGATGGGAGACGGTTACGCCAGGGCCCATAGGATTGCATTATGAGTCGTCTGTGTAGTTTCCGTTGCATTCTCTGTTTGATTTGTGAATGTG
This sequence comes from Erysimum pusillum, assembly GCA_900406355.1. NCBI lineage: Eukaryota > Viridiplantae > Streptophyta > Magnoliopsida > Brassicales > Brassicaceae > Erysimum > Erysimum pusillum. Next base: position 16,571 of record OVBW01000177.1, on the reverse strand, counting down.
TGAATTGCTTGCTTGTTGTGTGATTGCTTGTTTTGGGGTGGGTGCGAACCGTTGGATTTTCTATGTGTTTTAGTGGGCGTTCCACGCTCACTGAGTAACCTCCGGGTTATTCATGATGCTACCTTTTGTTGTAGGAAGCCGTAGAATAAGCCTAGTCCAAGACAAACACTAGGACCGGAAGCTAGGGCATTTTAACGTTGTTTTTGCAAAAAGTTATGTTTGTAAATGGATTGGTTTTGAAATGGTACCAAAGAACTTTGTTTTATTCGGGATTTCTAACCTATTATGTATAAATGTATTTTAAGATAATCGATCGAGTGATCATGGTGCCATGAGATCCTTGTCCGGGACCGGCTCAACACGGAATCATTACGAGGGTTGAAAAGCCTAAGTGATGGTTTCGTGGGAGATACCGTGGGCAGTCCTGCCAGGGCTGGGTAGTGTTTCCTTAGCCTCGGCGGGCCTGTTTACGTATATCTCATGTAACCTCTTTGACCTGTCCATGACTTGTCCGGTCCCTAGGGCGGGTCAGGGGCGTTACAGTTAAAGGTTGTATCAGAGCATGGTTAAACATGCTCATGATCACTCAAAAGTTTTCAATGTTTTATCGAGTCAAAGATTGAGTCGCAAAAACAACCATTAGGACCGGATGTTCGTCTTTTAAATTTAGAACTAGGCTTACCCTTTTCGTGGTTGCAGATGTCAAGCGGGTTGAGCAAAGGTAGCAGATCGAGTGGGCAGTCGTCTAGTCTTCGCACGTCCCTCTCCCGTCCCTTTCGCTACGCTTTCCGGAAACGAAAGAACCAAGAGGTCGGTCAGTCATCCAGTTCCAGCCAACCAGACCCAAGGTCCTTATCGCACAACAGTCAGGACGAGGAAGTGAGAACTGCGAACCCGACTGAAAGAGAAATGGTCGGACAGCCGTCAGTCGAGTCAGAACCTATCTACGACACAGTTAAGCCCGAAGCAAACATGCGTTCTGAATCAGGTGGACCGTTCCCTGGAACCGAGAAGAGAGAAGTACTCAGTCCTATTCGGGTTATGCTTAATGAACATGCCGACCTTGTCACCTCACGACCCGTCACTAACGATGAGGACAGAGCCCGAGCCGTTCAACTCATGCGCGAATTCATAAGAAACACCTTTGGAGACTCATCGAATTATACCACGACAGACGAAATCAGCGAGATGGAAACTATGCAAACCATTGGCGAGGAGGATTACCTGGCAGATCTCGTGGAGTACGACACGGACAAATTAAATGCTAGAAGAGGCAAGGCAGTGAACTTTGACATGGGCAAGGAGATCATCTACATCACGGATTCGCCTCTCCCACCCGAAAAAGATGTTATTGAGATATCCTCCAACAGTTCGCAGCCGCTTTTCCGGGACATTCGGTGCAATCGCGACCGATCTCCGAGCGTAACCATGGGAGGCAATGAAGAAAAACCCAATGGAAGCCGACGGAGAACCTAGGTGGTCTGACCTTGGAAGCCTTGAAGATAACATCAATAACCAAATGGCTTGGGCACGAGTGCGACGAGGTGTGGAACCAAATCAAGACCCGTTCATGAACATGGTGGCGAGAACCAGAGCTAGAGGAGAAAGCACGGTGGAAACCGTAAAATTAGGAGAAGCACCGAAACGAAACATACCTAGACCGAGAAAGCCGAGGATGAAAGTATGTACGCCGCGAGAGTTGGGAATGGACGCATTTGGACGAAGAGAACCAAGGACTGGAACAATGGCAAGGAAATCTGTAAGCTACCAGCCAAGTGCTCCGATGTATGACCCCATGTGCACAGCTTGCGGGAGCATGTCACATGTGTCTTACGTCTGTCCGTACCTTCGGGAATCTGAGCCTTCAACGCCAAACCTAGTGCAGTGTGAAGTCTGCTACGGATACAGACATTGGGGTGCAGTTTGCCCTTACCGATTTCAGGGAGGAGGGAGTGGGGACGGAGCTGGACCGTCCGGGACCGCACCAATGATGACCTGCCCATTCGCGAATCAACCGTTCCTCGACCGAATAACCTTGTGCGGATGCCTCGTCTGTAGAAACCCTTAGAAACCTTCAGACCTAAGGGGAATAATGGTAAAATGGGTGCTTTTCTCTCCTTTTGAGTGTTGCTTTGATCGTAGCCCGACCTTGTGTAGTGTTGTTTGGAATAAGCCACGGTAAAGTGCGGTCTGTATGATGGTGTGGAGTGTGATGCCTGGGTAAAACCATGGCTTGTATAATAAAGATTGTAATATATGTGTGGTTGAACCTATCATTTTCCTTCGTGAAGTGTCAGCCGAAAGGTCTGATTTTCCTTGTTGTGCAAATCGGCTAGTATACAACGCATTATGGCTTGTATATGAAACCGTTGTTGCTAAAGATAAGACTAACGAGTTTTTGGAAGTTGTTGTTGTCTCTAATTGTGATGCAGGACGATGAAGCCTAACGGTCCCGAAAACACCCTCCTTCAAGATCTAGAAGAAGAACATTCGAAGACCAAAGGAAAGAGTTAAGAAGCAAAGTGATTATGGATTAAGGGAAGAATGTTCGGTTGTAGAAAGGATGCTATAAGGTCGTAGTCAAGATAGAATGAGGAAGAATGTAATGACCCGTGCATGGGAGAAAAATAATAAGAGTACTTGGGACAAAAAGAAATCGGAAAAGAAAGAAAGAAAACAATACATCAGTCCGAAGGAAGATACATGAGCTACCAAGTCATAGAAAGATCAAAGGCCATTCATCGATCGGAAAAGTTTTGGGTCAATAGTCGGCGACTAAGATCACCATGTCGAACCGTACGGTACATACGTTGCCCGTACTTCACTCTGATTCAAGTAAAGAAGACGTTTGAGGAGGCCCAGTCTAAACTCCCAGGTGTTCCAAAGTAACCGGACACGTCGCGAATAGGAGAGAGATCATAATAGCTTGGAATCGAACATTGGGTCATTGCATGTGACCGTAAGTCACGGGTAGCGATCGTGTACGACCCGAACAGTCAAGAGAACTAAATTGGAGAAGAAGATGGGACAAAGAAAAGAAAAGTCGGTAAGCGGTCGTACGGGCAGTCGGGCAACGGACCACGACGGGACAATGGCCGTGGGACTTAAAAATTTTTGGAGAAAGAGATGAAGTGAGAATGAAGAAGGGATCGAGCATTTATATAGAGGAGAAGATATTTGTGGCGTTACCACCAAAGGAAACACATGTCATCGGAGATTTATTAGTGGGCTACGTGTTGACGGAAAAAAATGTGAGTGTCAACGTCGGAGTCGCTGAGGATGTCGCCACCGTCCATTTGTTCGCCACAAGAAGGAGTTGCCGTTGGTAGTGGAATCCAGCTGGTGTCGTGCATGGCACCGTCTCGACAACGCAGCAGAAAACGTGGAGTGGTGCATGGAGGAGACACTCCACTTGTTACGGCACGCCCATGACCGTCGGTACCTTGCGGACACTTGGCGCGGAACCAACGACCCGAAGCCTCTATAAATTGATCCTTACACCCTCAATCGCTCACTTTAGCCCCTGAGAAGAAAGTTGAAAAATTTAGAGAGAGCTAGAGGGAGGAAGTAACTAGCGAAAGGAGGGAAGACTTTGGCGGCGAAGGAAAGGATCGGGTAGAACTCCGGCAAGAGATCGGCCGGTGTTACACGGAGGGACCGGCAGGCGGATTTGAATCTCATCATTTCCGTCATCTCTGTGAGTTGTGAAGCAAGTGAAGTAGCACGTGAAATGGGTTGCTTGATTGATAGTTGTCTCGGTTGTTGTTTGTTGTCATGTTTATTGTTCGTTGCCATAGGTTGCTTGGTTCTTGCATGCACCCTCACTTCGAACTTGGACTTAGCTCTATTGGACCTTAAAACGAAAGTATATAGAAATGGATCAGTTATTTCCCTATCGCAAAAATGAATACAGACTAGGTTGCATGTGGCACTGAAGCATTCGCCTCGGTGGCGGTTGTGTTTAGGAATGGTTTGGTTGAGCTTTAGTCATGATGCATTAGCCTTATCGGCGGTTTGTGTGATTGCATGTTGCTTTCCTTGTTCTGTTCTGATTGCATGTTGTTTGTGGTCATTGTGTGATTTAAGTTGTTAGTTAGCTAGAGTCCAGCATAGTAGTTGAAGATGGTACGGGTTCCGTTATGCGGAGTGCGGTCCCGGTAAATCCATAGTGGTGTAACGGTCTCCCGGCTTTCATACAATGCCCAGCGTACGTGCCGTAACGACCTGTGTTTTCGAAGGACATGGTGGGGCTGGCTACCTCGCTGTGTCGTGAACCACCCGACGGGGTGTGATTGGTTCGTTGCTGCGACCTGTGTGGTTGGGCACGGACGAGAGGGACCTCATCGGTCCGGGTCAACGGTTACTGTCCCGACAGTACCGTGACGTTATACAAATGGGAGACGGTTACGCCAGGGCCCGTAGGATTGCATTATGAGTCGTCTGTGTAGTTTCTGTTGCATTCTCTGTTTGATTTGTGAATGTGTGAATTGCTTGCTTGTTGTGTGATTGCTTGTTTTGGGGTGGGTGCGAACCGTTGGATTTTCTATGTGTTTTAGTGGGCGTTCCACGCTCACTGAGTAACCTCCGGGTTATTCATGATGCTACCTTTTGTTGCAGGAAGCCGTAGAATAAGCCTAGTCCAAGACGAACACTAGGACCGGAAGCTAGGGTATTTTAACGTTGTTTTTGCAAAAAATTATGTTTGTAAATGGATTGGTTTTGAAATGGTACCAAAGAACTTTGTTTTATTCGGGATTTCTAACCTATTATGTATAAATGTATTTTCAGATAATCGATCAAGTGATCATGGTGCCATGAGATCCTTGTCCGGGACCGGCTCAACACGGAATCATTACGAGGGTTGAAAAGCCTAAGTGATGGTTTCGTGGGAGATATCGTGGGCAGTCCTGCCAGGGCTGGGTAGTGTTTCCTTAGCCTCGGCGGGCCTGTTTACGGATATCTCATGTAACCTCTCTGACCTGTCCACGACTTGTCCGGTCCCTAGGGCGGGTCAGGGGCGTTACAGTTGGAGTCAACATTCATCCCTCTTGAGGTAAGTCTAGACATTGTTGCCAAAGAGCGTGTAATAGCCCGCCAATGGAAGTGTTTTATTTTTGGAATGATTGGAAGTTTCCAAATCTTATTTTCAACTCAGTAGAACCATGACGTAGTGGCGGAGGAGGATTTAAAGGAGAAGGATCATGAAGGAGCAACCAATAACCCGATCTAACCGTATAGCTACCCGATTTGGTGTAGTGCCAAATAAGTTTATCCGAAGGATACAACGAGGAAGGTGCATGTTTGACACATATATATGATCAGTAGGGTCGACATATGAGAGAGCAAATGGCTGTTCCAAAATCGATGGGAACCATGGGAAGAAATAAAGGAGCTAATCGGTTGGTTAGATAAAGGACCAACTACGTTTAGTGGTCGAGGAGGATGCGTGGGGAGAACATTATCTTGTCCAAGTTTAATTGATTTACCATCACCAACAATAAATCTTGTTCCTTTCTTTTTTTGGACTTGTGATTTCTCCGGCGTTTTAGCCGTTTGTGGCTTGTCGGATCGATTTAGATGTACTGCCTTCTGTTGGGCCTTATGACTCTTTTCTTGCTCTTCGAACCTTGTGATGGTCGCTTTGGTATTTTAATGTAGGAGACATTTTATCCTTACTTGCTTGGTTACGTTTTTCGCTTATTGACGTTGCCTTCAACATTTTGCGAGTTTATCGGGTTTGTTCTCGATTGCGAGGCTGGTCTCGGCTTACTTATCGAGTTGTGAGATTTTTTGAACCCTTTGTTGGTTATTTTTGGCTTACTTTCTGCGAGTTTCCCTTGGCTTACTTTCTGTGAATTGTCTTTGGTTTCGAAACACACGATGGGCCAAGACGTCTCTTGACTTATCCTGTATGTGTTTGAGTCGAACCGTTTGTTGCGTAGGTGCAGGTACTGGTGCCCAGCTTATCCCGTAAAAGCTTCAGGTCGGCGCGAACGTGCGAGTACTAGTGCCCTGCTTATTTCGGTTCGGGCGCCTGTTGGCTGTTGCGAGTCGGGCTCGGCTTATAGACTTTAAGTGTAAATTTTGGCTTACTTAAGTAAAGTCATGGATTATTTCAATTGAAGCGGGTGTTTTAAGTCCGTTCAATGAGCACCACTGCATCCATGGGGAACGCGTTTTAAGATCGTTAAACTGGCCAAGAAGACGATGTAAATATAGCAAGATTGCTGAGTTATATATAAGTTCCGCGTTCATTGGGATTTGTGCCCGTCAATGCTGGGCTCCACTGCTTTGTTTAGTATAAATCATCCCTTGTTCAATCCTATTCTTCATTTCATTTTTGTGAACATGTCTTCAAATGCTCCCCCTGCCAGGAAGCCAAACTTCAGAGCTCTCCCGAAAAAACCGGTTGCCGGCTCGCCGTGGGCCTATCATGGAGGTCGCATTGGGATTATCGACAAATTCGAACCGAGTGGAATGGAGATTCCCGCGTTCCCGCTTGATTCGTTTACTTCGAGGGATAGACGCTTGACTCGCCGATTTCTTAGGGAGATCGATTCGGTTTATCATCGCTTTTACCGTGATCGTATTTCCTTCCTTAACCGCAGGGCGGAAATTGACCACTTGTACCTCGATGATGTGTTTACGCATGCGAGGAAGCACACTAAAAACGATCTCCGCCTTGTCGAGACGATTCAAAAGATGATGATTCTTTAGGCACCTTCGGAGGACTGGATCAAGATGGACTTTGACAGCTTCTACCCCATGCCGCATTGTGTTTGGTTTTTCATCGAGAGCCTCAGCGAGTGAGGATTGTGTACGTAGAATAAGTAGATGGTTATAGTTGTTTCCATCTTTTCCATGTAACGCCATTGATATGTAATAACGTCTCCTAATCAAATAAAGTATTTAAAGTTTGATAACCGTTTGTTTCGGCTATTACGATCTCCAGTTTCGAGTTCTTTGGCGACCGCGGTCGGCTTTTGCGAGAAATGTGTTTGCCTTTCGCGAAGGCCTTGCTCGGCTTCCGCGAGAAATGTGCTTGGTTTCTACGAGGGCTGAAATAAGAATGATCTTATTATATATTTTTTATTATAGCTGTGCCCCGAAAGAGGCTGCCTACGTACCCTTTTTGCAAAGGGATCAAGCCATTCGTAGTTCGAATTACATGAGATCAGCTCGGTGAGCGAGCGGGATTTTTTTTTTTTTTTTTTCTTTGGCGCTGCGGAGCGTCGCGCGTTGTTCAGTACTAGTAACGCTTAAGGTTGGCGGAGTTCCAGGAGTGGAGAATCGGTGTTCCGTCCATGGTGAGCAACTCGTAGACTCCGGGCTTCACGACTTTGGAGATGATGTATGGACCTTCCCAGTTTGCGCCCATCTTTCCTGCATTGCGCTCGGTAGTGTTCTCGAAGACTTTGCGAAGGACGAGATCGCCTTCAGCGAAATGCCTGTTTTTTACTTTGCGATTGTAGAAGTGGTTTTCGATGCGGCGCAGCGCTTCGCCACGCTGTTCTTCGATTGTGTCGAGGTTGTCGAAAAGCATTTGCTGATTGATTTCGGGATTGTTGATGAGCATGGAACGACGCATGGTGGATAGGCCAACTTCAGATGGAGCCATTGCCTGCATGCCATAGGCGAGAGAGAAAGGTGTTCCGCCTGTTGCACTTCGCGGGGTGTTTTTTTCAAGCCGTTGAGAATAGTTTTGTTGGTTGCTTCGGCTTGGCCGTTCCTTTGCGAATATCGCGGCGTGGACTTGCTTAATCTGATTTTCCATCTGGCGCAGAAGCCTTCGAAATGGATTGACGTGAATTGTGTACCGTTGTCCGTGACAATCTCGTATGGAAGCCCATGTCGGCAGATGATGTTCTTCCGGACGAAGTTCTGCACGTCTTTGCACTTGATGTTGGCGTATGACTCGGCCTCAACCCACTTGGTGTAGTAATCCATCATAATAAGAATATACCTCTTCTGGCGAGATCTCGGGAGCGGTCCAACGATGTCCATGGCCCAACGCATGAATGGGTACGGAGGTGCTACAGTCGCCAGGAGTTCGGTCGGTGCATGGATGAGTGGAGCATGGCGTTGACATTTTTTGCAGCGAGCGACGAACTTCTCGCAGTCGGCGATCATGGTTGGCCAATAATGTTCGTGTTTTCGAATCTTGAGTGCTAGAAAGCAGCCTCCAGAGTGGTTTCCGCCGGCGCCTTCATGTATCTTGCGCATGACTTGTACTGCCTCATCACCGTGGAGACATGCAAAGAGAATGCCGGAAGCGCCCCATCGGAAGAGATGCTCTTTATGGAGCGTGTATTGTGCGCTGCGTGCTCGTAGTCGCCGAACGACCCATTTGTCGGCATGTACGATTCCGTCTTCAATGTAAGCGCGAATCTCGTCTCTCCAATCTGAATCTTTGGTGCCGTTGTCTTGGGATGAGCTGCCAATCTCTGGCTGGTTGATGGCGGCGACGAGTGCTGAGGGCGGTCCTCCAGGTGGGGGTCCGGTCAAATCGATACTTGGAGTATTGATGCTTTCGACAGGAATGACGCGTCGGAGGTCCGGGTCGGATGTTGAAGCCAGAACCGCTAACGCGTCGGCTGGTATGTTATCGCTACGAGGGACTTTGACGAGTTCAAACACTTCGAAGGTCAACGAAAGGTCCCGGACGATCTTGAGGTAGGCATCTATTCGCTCGTTTTTAGCCTCGTAATCACCGCTGAACTGGTTAGCGACCAGCTGAGAATCACAGTGTGCTTGTATTTGTTTGACGTCGAGGCCACGGGCTAGACGTAGACCGGCTATCAGCGCTTCGTATTCGGCCTCGTTGTTTGTCGCAGGAAAGCCGAGGCGGAACGACTGCTCCAAGATTTCTCCAGTTGGCGATTCTAGCCGAATCCCGACGCCAGAGCCATGCCGAGATGAGGCGCCGTCGACATGCAAGGTCCATTTTTCATTCGGCGGAGCGCCTTGAGCCAGTTCGGGTGGTAGCTCGATGAGGAAGTCGGCGAGCACTTGCGACTTGGCGCACGTTCTATTTTTGTACTCGATGTCGTATTCGCTCAATTCGAGTGCCCATTTCGCCAGATGCCCAGATTGGTTTGGACTATGGAGGATCGTGCGGAGGGGCTGGTTTGTCAGAACTTCAACGGTGTGAGACTGGAAGTAAGGTCGTAGCTTCCGTGCGGATATGACAACTATGAACGCGAGCTTCTCCAGGGTTGGATACCTTAGTTCGGCACCATCGAGTATTTTGCTGACATAGAAGATTGGACGTTGTTCTCTGCAGTCGTCTCAAACGAGCACTCCGCTGACCGCCGAATTCGAGATAGCGATATAAAGATACAGGGTCTCTCCGTGTTCTGGTTTGGCTAGGACCGGCGGAGTCGAAAGATATTCCTTGAGTTGCTTGAAATCTTCTTCGCATTTGTCGTCCCACACGAAGCGTTTATTGGCTCGTAAGAGCTGATAGAACGGAAGACACTTGTCCGTGGACCGAGATATGAAGCGGTTGAGGTCAGCGATGCGACCAGTGAGTTGTTGTACTTCGTGGGTATTCTTTGGCGAAGGGAGGTTTATGATCGCGGTGATCTGCTTCGGATTTGCCTCAATGCCTCGCTTGGTGACAATATAGCCGAGGAACTCGCCTGCGGTGACGCCGAAGGTACACTTAGCAGGATTGAGCTTCATGTTATAAGCGTTCAAGGTTTCGAAGCACTGCCGCAGGTGCGTGACGTGATCTTCACCTCGGAATGACTTGACCAGCATGTCGTCAATGTAGACCTCTAGAGTGCGGCCGAGCTGATCGGCGAACATCCGATTCACCAGGCGCTGGTAGGTTGCTCCTGCGTTTTTGAGACCGAATGGCATCACTCTATAGCAGTACGTTCCACGGTCTGTGACAAAGGCGATTTTCTCTCGATCATCTGGATGCATTTGGATTTGGTGATACCCGGAGAAAGCGTCCATAAGTGATATTCTCTCGTTACCGGCGGTGGATTCGACCACTTGGTCGATACATGGGAGCGGGAAGCTATCCTTAGGACATGTCTTGTTGAGATCCGTGAAGTCGATGCACGTACGCCAGCTGCCACTCTTTTTCTTCATGACCACCGGATTACTTAACCATTCTGGGTATTTCATTTCAATAATAGAGCTGGCTTCAAGCAATTTGGTGACTTCATCATTGACCGGTCAGGACCGAGTTTGCGTCGCTTCTGTTTGACTAGCTTGTGAGTATGATCAACGTTGAGTTCGTGAGAGGTGATAGCTGGATCGATCCCGGTCATGTGATCAATGGACCAAGCAAAGGTTGCGATGTTCTGTCGGAGAAAATCGACAAGCTCATCCCTTTGTTCAGGAGGGAGATCGTTTCCGATGCCAACGCAACGAGAAGGGTCGGACGCGTCGATATTAACTTGTTCAGAGATGTTTTCAAGCGGCTCGAGGCGAGGAGCGCATGGTCGGCTGGGCTCGGTATCTTCCTTCTATAATTGCTATAAGTGCTTTGCTGCGACTGCTACCGCGGTTTGCTCGTCTGATCGTGCAGGGGGCTCGGTTACAGTGGAGTCTGCAGCAGGCTTCGCATATCTCTGCTTTCGCTCGATCATGAAGCACGTGCGGGCTACCATTTGGTCCCCTCGAAGAGTGAAGATTCCGCGTGCCGTCGGGAATTTGATATATTGGTGGTACGTTAACGCGACTGCCATTCATCCTATGTATCCATGGCGTGCCGAGGATTACGTTGTAGACGATCGGCTTGTCGACAATTGCGAAGTCGAACCAAGTCATTGTCCTGCCGACGTAGATCGGGAAGGTGGCGGTACCGACCGTCATAATTGTGTCTCCGTCGAATCCTGTTAGTGGTTGGATATTCGTGTTAACCGAGCGGAGGTCGAACTCCATTTCCTGGAGAACGCCTTTGAACATTACATTGACAGAGCTTCCTGTATCAATGAGAACTTTGGTGACCATACTTTCGTATATTATTAACTCGACGACAAGGGGTCGTTGTGCGGATGATAGAGATTGGCTGCGTCTTCTGCGGTGAATGTGATCGGGTCAGAATTGATGAACGTCATTGGGATGTTGTTCTTGATCCGTTCTCTATGCCTCTCTACTTCACGCCGGTAACTCTTAATCGAACGGACCGAGTCGCGGCATGTTGCAAGACCACCCATAATCATATTGATTCGTCGTCTAGGCTCGGGAGCATTTTCTTCTTGTTGCGGTGCGTCATGGTTTCGCTTCGCTTCTCTGCGGCCACCTTGTTGCGGTTCGTTGGGTCAGCGCTCGCCGTCTCGCTGACCTCGATCGGCTTCTCTGGCATGTTGATTTGTTTTGTCATTCCCTTGCGCCGCCCAATCGCGTTGGTCGAGTTTGAGTTTCCCTTCTTTGAACTGGGCGACACTCCTCGGTTGCGTGTCCCGGGCGCTTGTGGTAGTCACAATACGGCTAGCGATTGTTCACGTCATCGTTCCGATAATACTTGTTCCATGGCTTCTGAGACGGAGAGTCGAACTGCCAACGTAGTAATTCGAAGCCTTTTTTTCCCTTGTCATCTTTTGCGTAGTCACGGTCGTAGTGTTGACGTGGCTCGAGATATTTTTCTTTCTTTTCTGATGACTTTGGCGCGGTGTGCTGTTTTGCGATAATAGATTTCTCTTCTTCAAATTCGACGAACCGAGTCGCTCGATGGAGCGCATTTTCCAGACTCACCGGATGGTTAAGCGATATGTCCTCGAAAAATCGTGACTCGTGCCACACTGCCTTTTTGAGAGCTTGAATCGCGGCTTCATCAGGTATATCGACGGCCGTGATGACAGTTTTGAAGCGTCCAATGAACTTGCGGAGGGATTCCTTTGGTCCTTGGGTCATACTCCACAACTCAGCGTTGGAGGCTCTCTTCTCGATATACATCGAGTAATGCTTCAGGAACGCGGTTGATAGTTGGTGGAAACTGTCAATCGAATTAGCCTCAAGTCGAGAGAACCACCTGAGAGCCACTCCGCTGAGGTGCTCTACGAAGATCTGGCAGCTTCCCACATCTCGCTGCTCGGCAGAAAAATGAGCGTGACCGATTACGATGCTGATGGTCGTAAGAAACTGTTTCGGATCCGAGTCGCCTTCAAACTTCGCCAACTTGAGTTTGGTGTGACGGACGGGAACCTTCGAGATGCGAGTTGTGAAAGGTGACCGTTGAGTTTCTTCCAATATTTTTTCTAGTTCGGGTGCCGATGTGATGGCGCGATGCACCTTGGATGACATGTCTTTGAGAGTCGTCCGAAGCTGTTCGAGCTCTTCGTCGCGTGCTACCTCGTCTTCGTTGCTGTGTCGGCGTGAAGAGGATTTGTTTGAACGTCTTGGCGAACTGCCCTTGGATCGTCGAGGGGATGCGTCCCTGGCTCGGCGAGGCGAAGTGTCTCTGTCTCGGCGAGAGGTACTCTTGGCTCGGCGAGGCGAGGCACTTCTGGCTTGGTGCGGAGAAACGTCACGCAGAGAAGTGACTCTGGCTCGACGCAGAGGAGTGTCATCGGCTCGTCTGGGTGAAGCGTCTCTTTCCTGCTGAGGCGAGGCATCTCTGGCTCGGCGCGGAGAAACCTCCCTGGTTCGACGCGGAGAAGCTTCTCGATCTTGGTGCGGAGAAACATCTCTGACTCGGTGTGGCGAGGCGTCTCTGGCTCTTTCGTGATAACGAACCAGCACGTCGATGGTTCCCAGGACGATGGAGGTCGGGCGTGCGCGACGAGCTCTCGATCGTCCTTTAGTGGGAGTTCATTGCGGATGGATCGCATTCTCATCTCCGAGCGACTGCACGGCATTTCCTCCTACTGTCTGGAGAAGGTTGAGCTGGTTCTGAGAGGCCGTCTGGGCTGCGGCGATAGCGTCGAGTCGCTCGGTTGTCTGCGCGTCCTGTCGATCGAGCCGGTCGAGGATAGTCAAAAAGAAATCATCGAGGTGAGTTCCTCCGGCTGCGTCGGCCTCGTTCGTCACTGCTACGGCACCATCGTTCGTCCCGGCTGCGGCAGGGTTACTCGTCCCAACTGCGGTAGGGTCGCTCGTCTCGGCTGTGGCAAGTGGAGCTGGTCGTGGCTCGGTAAGCATCAAGGGTCTGCCGTTCATGTCGAGTCCGAATTCGTTGGAGGTGTCCGTGTTAGTGTCGCGGCTCGGATACACCATGTTCGCTGAGTAGTCTCGGGTCGTCACGTAAAGAAGATTCGTTCCAGTCATCCCCACAGACGGCGCCAATTGTTCGTAACGGGGTTAGCAACAATAATATATTCGGGGAGAACGGAATGACTTTTTTATTTTTGATGAGCGGAATACAAACACTAAGTATCGGTTCAGAAGTTACAAGGGTTCTTCCGAGCCGGCGGTGTTTACGAGAATAACAAGAGAATTTGTCTAAGTGTTATTGGCTAGAACGGAACTCTCTCTTATTCTCTGGATAATAACTTCCAGAAAAAATCCCCTTTGCACAATGGTTTCTCTCTGTATTTATAGGGGAAGGAAACCCTAAACTTTTTATTTGTCTCCTCCAGTGAATGACGGTTTTGCCCCTTCGGGTCTTAACGGGCCTATTTTGTAGGTGAAACCCATTAAGAACATCAAAAGAGGTTTTGGGCCACTAACACATGTGGGCTTGGCCCATATCCAACAGTTTACTTGAGACTTTTAGAGAGAGAAATATTGAGAGTTTGTGTTCTAGGTTTAGAGAAGAGAGCTTTGGGGAGATCTTTCTGTTCATGATCCTTCAAGTCCTGATTGTGAACCCCTATTATTTCTTAATCTTATCTTTTAATATGATATCTTTCTTTATCTCTTGTGTTTTTGCTTTGATCATGTCTGAGTAATTCACTTGTTAGATTTATGGTTTATCATAAGGGTTTAATGGTTTGATTGACTGAATTGATTAGTTTAGGATTATCTATCTTATTGTTCTTAATCTGAGATTGTTCTTATTGCTTATTCTTGATTGATCACCTTGAATTTGAACTTAGGTTGTTAGTCTCTGCGGAAGTAGGATTGATAGCTTGAACCTATCTCTGATTAGCAACACTCTTATTCACAAAGGAATTTGGTTTAGGGTCTTGTGAACATATTGAACTTGATCTTACTGCAAACTTAGATTCTTTAGAATTCACAAAGGGATTTGGGATTCTGTTTCTAGGTTTAGAAGTTTTCACAGCGGGAGTTAGTTAGCTTTACATTCGTGTTTAAGTTCTAGAACATTGATTAATTTATCCTGACTAATCATACATTTTACCATTCCTGATTTCCTGAGAATTCCCTAGGTCTAACGCTTTCTCTGAATTCTTTACAACCTCGTTTTAATATTCTGCAATTGTTTTTGTTTACTTTACAATCTATTTGGTTTAGCATAATCCAACAATTGAACACCTATTGTGTAACACAGTCCCTGTGGATTCGACCCCTAAATACTACAGTGATCTCTTAATTTGAGAGAGTAGCTCTAGGGTTAATTTGAGCATATCAAATTTTGGCGCCGTTGCCGGGGACTGTTTGTCTACCATTAGTTCCAGTTTAGGATTTTGACTAAACTCTTTTATTTTCAGTTTAACTACTTCTCTTTTTTCTGGTGTGTTTCAGGTGACAGCTAATCTCACAGCCTGGAACTAGCAGGAAAACATGAGTGAACACTTTGCATTTCAACAAGATTACTACCGTTTCAAAAGGAGCTATGATGTTAGTTTCTACCAAGCCCCCTCTCCACCCATACCAGAGAATGTTCTCGAGTCAATGTTCAAAACACTTCTTGAAAGCCAACATCAGGCCTGCAGAGAGGCCAGCGAAGTCTGGATACCCCCAGATAAACGAGGCGAGAACAATTGCAATGCAGTTTCGGTTCGTGAAAGTGACACTGCACAGATCGAAACCATGTTTCGAACACTCCTTGAAGGTCAGCAACAACTCACAATGGACATTACAAACAAGATTGATGCAGTGTCCTCAGATTTGAATGGGTAGATTGAAGCGGTGTACAACCATGTCGAGAAACTTGAAGCTCAAATTTCTCAAATTGCTGCATCTGTGCAAAACCATGTTGTTTGTCGATCGACACCAACCATCTGTGTCGATAGACAGCATTCGGGGAATCAGGCTGTAAATAGAACCCAACCTTCTGTTCAACCATCGACTTTTGAGAAGAGTGTCGATCGACACACTCCTATCAGTGTCGATTGACATGACCCTAGAGCACAACTGCCTTATGTTGTGATTCCACCATCCGTGAAATCCAACAAATATGCTCGAAAGGTACCTTATCCGAGACCCCACAGATCTAAGCAAGAGATTGAAGATGAGAAGTGTAAAGCTATGCTTGATAAAAATACATAAGTTCAAAAGGAAAAAGAAAAAACATAATGTACAGAGGATAGAACCAGTGGATATGAGTCTATGGAGATGGTGGAGATTCCCATTGGCCAAGGCCTCGGCGGTTGCGCTCGCAGAGATCGTCCTGCACATAAGTTGCGGAGGTGTCATGGCTGGGCGACGAAAGCCAGGTCGGAGAATCATCCTCAGCATCACCAGCACGAACAGCAGAGACGGCAGCGAAGGCATCGTCCTCATGGCTAGACTCATGGATAGATGTAGGTGCGCGTGGAGGTGGCGGTGGTGGTGGTGGAGCGACGCAGCAAAGCCAAGTGGCAATCTTGGTGAGTATGGTGTTGTTCTTCTTGGTCGTCTCGCAGACCCAACGCTCATGCTCCGTAGTCGGCTCTGGTGGATCTGTAGCGGTGTAAGCACCCACATCAAGCTCAAAAGGAGGCACATGTCCGGAGAATGGCTGAAATGGGGGAGTCTGAGCTGTAGAAGGTTCAGAAGGGCCAGCCTCGTCAATGTGTCTGGTACGAGCAGCTCTCCTAACGCCACTAGTCCTAGGCGGAATAGGTCTCTCGCAAAGCGCCCCAGCAGGCGGATCAAAAGCAATGTTGCCTGGAATGGCGAGAGAAGTAAGATCAACACGGGGCAAGCGTATGTACCTGTAGACCCCATCAGAACCCTGGAAACGGTAGGCAAGGGAGTGGCGGATAAGAATTTCGCTGGCGTAGAGGTGCTCCCGATCAATGAATCGCGCCCTGTGCTCTGGAATAGGAGGTGCGAGGTTGAAGCGACAATGGGTGATAATGGGAGTCACCAAGCTTCCGATCATGATCACTTTCTTCTTAGACCGAAGCGCTTGCTTCGCCACCTGGATGAACTCCCGAACTAGTAATGCGGCGAAGTTGACACGATGCGTCTTGTTANACGCGATGCGTCTTGTTGTAGTTGGCCGCGGTGGGGCTGGTAATGAAGCGGTGGAGTCCATAGAAGCACATGGAGAGCTCAGGTAGCTGCAAAGTGCCCATCTCAGCACGCGCAAAGATGGTGCTGCTCATGAAACAGACCGCCAAGCGAATCACCGGGCTGCGGATAAGAGCCTGCTTGGCACCTCTAGAAACGTACTCGCCGGACCCAAATGTCTGCCAGAATGCAGAAGCGTCAGTGATGCCATCGAACTAGGGCTTCTCGCGACGCGGGAACCCATACAAGTCACACAACTCGAGAAGTGTGAT
>OVBW01000176.1:4429-33831 GCA_900406355.1 Erysimum pusillum | reverse complement strand
GTCACAAACTGCAATAGACGGGCTTTGTCTTCTTTGCTTAATCCCTGAACAACCTCCCAGAACCACTGGATAACCGGGGATCCAGGACTGTACCCAGAATATTCTGTATTCGCCCTCAGATCATCCACTGATATACATATAAAAGCCAACAAATGTCAATAAAGTCTCTGTTTGTGTTTGACTTCGACAGTCTTATAAACAATGTACAGAAAATGCCATGAAAGTTGGTAAAGGATAACTTACAGTCGATATCAGGAAGACCGCTAATTAATAACTCCAATTCCTTGTCGTTGAAAATTGAGATTAGATCTCTAAGGATAAGTTCACTAAACCCTTCTAGGAATGCATTTATCTGAGGACGGATGGCTGTGGTTAATCGATGCTCAGCCACTAGGTCAACATATTGATGCTTATTCTCCTCAGTAACTTTAATGTTCCGACCTCCAGGGATCAATTCATGGTCAGTTACCTGCATATTATATCCAGATGTTCAGAAACAAAAACATCAAAAATCATTTCAAGGACACTGTTAAAAAAGGCCAAACGAGTTACCTCCGTTTTTTCGTACAGTATCAGCTTTTCTTCATCAGCGTCAATGCTAAAAGTGAGATCTAGGACATCGCTAATATCATTCTGCATATAGAAGAACAGATGAGTAACGAGGATAGTTCATAGTACAGTTCGTCTCATCGNAGGACATCGCTAATATCATTCTGCATATAGAAGAACAGATGAGTAACGAGGAAAGTTGATAGTGCAGTTCGTCTCATGGACCAAACAAAGTATCTAAAGATCAACAAGTGCCGCAACAGTATAAATACCTCCAGCATCCATTTCAGGGCTTTATAGTAATCCGGATCTATGGCTTCAATATCATGGTATGTAACCTTAACTCCCAAGATATGCTTGTAAAAAGAACGAGTGAAATGGACATCAAGGAGTTGCCCATCAAACAGAGCTTTTCCAACCTGGACAGATTAAATTAGAAATTAACACATATACCAGAGCAGTAAGTCATACTTAAAAGGAAATAAGACTTACAACACGGCCAACAAATTTGAAGTATGAGAGGTGTTCTGTCTGGTAAACAGAGTTAGGATTTGGTTGGAAGGTCGAGTCATTGCCAACTGTTGTGAACAGAAGAGCTCCTTTGTCAAAAATAACCCTTGACAACAGCTGATACCATTCCCTGGTAAGCCCACCCGCATCAATACCTTCTTCTCCTTGGAAGTGAACAGTCAATCTACCTTTCAGTTCTTGAGTTGACCTCATTCGCAATTGGTTGTATGAATCTTCAAGGATGTAGGCTCTTCTCACTGAGATTCTCAAAGGGCTATGGTGATGATCATGCTGGTGCTTTATCTTTGATCTGAAGTATGCACGTTTGTTATCAAATTCAATAAAACGTGGAACCTTCAGCATGAGTGAAAAGGACTTCTCGAGCAGAGCAGGATTCTGTCGGATAAAAGCATTAAGAAGTTTCCTGTGCCTTTCAGAAAACCTGATAAAAGAACCATACTTCTCATCCACCTTAGAGCTAGGTCCTGGACCCTTTGGCTGTTCCTCAACTTCAGAAGCCATGGGAACCCCGAAATCATGACCTGAACCAGACTGTGATGGATGCAACTTCTCACAGGTAACGAAAAATGACTCTATATAAGGCAAGATGTTCTGGGCGCCAGCAGGAAGTGACTGGCTTACTCCAGCTACCCTTGTTGTGGAGCTCAAAGACGGAGATATAGTAATAGATGCAGAATCAGAATGCCCCTCAATCTTGCATATGCAATTGCTTAACTCCAGCCACAGAGGTTCCAAAGCTGAATTGATGTTCGATAGTTGAGAAAGCACGGCAACATGCTCTTCTGAGTTCTGCGGCTGGTCTTTCCCTTTCGTGATTAATGAACCAATGAGGGAGCTTAATGCTTGCAAAACCCTCAAAATTGCAGATCCATCAGACGAAGTGGTACTCAGCAGCGCTTTCACTGCTTCACCAAACATGTGAAGTTCACTCGTAGCTGTTCTTGTCAGGTTCTGTATTGCATTTGCAAGCTCAGTAATAAACAAATGACAATGGCTTGGAGCAATTGCTACAAGTTTTTTCAGCACCTCCGCCACAAGGGTATATGCGTTATCTGACAAACTGAATAAACAGAGAAAGCAGTAAGACAAGAGGTAGAAACTTCTAAATTTGAGCTATGATTGAATGATAGAAAAATAGAAAGAAGTTATTGCAGATAAAATCCAACATACCCTTCACGTGCAAGTAATGAACAAAGCAGACACAGCTCTGACTGGGGAAGATTCAGTAACACACTCTGAACATCACATTCACTCTCAGGTCTGGTAGAAGAACTTGCAGATGAATCTATTGGCGTGGTCATTATACCAGCAGAACCAGATACAGTATCATGGTTTTCTGAATTGTTTTCAACTTCTAAACGTTGAGGTGTAGATTGTTGCTGGCTGGCAGACCCATCTGATATGTCAGTTGAATCAGACTTTCTTTCAGCGTTATCAATGATGACCTCCAGTAAGTTCAACAGCTGGATAAAGTGATGAGAAAATACATCCATAAATGAGTTCATTGTTATAAATTTAAACATATCTGAACCATATTACTGAATGGAAAATTACCTGTTCAAGATGAGCCACACTTCTTAAATAAAGGGGCTGGTTCAGGAGGCTGAGAAGCAACGCAAAGGCTATAGATTCAGGTTCGTCCTGCTTTCTATCCATGTAATCTTCACTTACTGCAACAGCTTTTCCACGTGCCTTGTCTGAGGGTTCTGAACCTTGCAGGGAAGGCAGTGAAAGCCTGGATTGAAGCAGAATCTTTGCTACGTACATATGATTTCGAGCCAAATATGTCAATGTCTCAAGTACACGCCGAGACACTAGAGGAGGAACCCCTGCAAACAGAATTGCAAAAATTATTTAGAAAATTTCAGCTCTGAAAATTTATGAACAGCAGATCGCATACGGCTCATATAAACATTGTTTATTAAAAGAACATCCCCAGTCAGAATCCAATCTAAAATAAAAGCGTACCATCAAAGTGCTGAGGACGTGAATATGTTACATTGCTTTGACAAGCATAAAGTCGATAAGGTGGTTCAGAAACACTTGAGTAGTTAACAGGCTTCCTTGTGTCGAGCATCAACATATCCATGAATGTGTTAACTAAGGATAACCTTGTTTCACCATGAGAACATAAATTCAGCAAAAGCCTCTGCAGAGGACCCTTGTAAAGAGGCTGCAGACCAAAGAAATATAAATGAATTGTCGAATCGATGGCAGTTAACTCTCTAAGTTGTGTAAAAGATGCATCGGGTAGCTACCTGAACTATGCGAAGAACGCGAATCATTGCTTGGAGTGCCTCAGTGTTAACTAGAGGAGCTCCATCAGCCTCTATAACCTTTGCAGCAGACCTACGAGATGCAACACCCTCATTTCCAGACAAGACACCTTCACCTCGCCTGGATGGCTCCCCTCTACGAAGTCTTGGATGCATACCCAAAAGTGTACGGCTATGGTATCGATGAGCAAACCTTTCACGCAACATGTTTGCTTCCGCAACCAGCGCAGGTGTAAGATTTGCAAGAATAGCATCAGATGATGTTAACAACACCTGAATACAAAAGTAAGATTAGATGGATATACTTAAATTCTATTCATGGCCATGACGTTAATAGGCAATAACTCATACCTCTTCTCGCAACTCAGAAGGAAATGTTGCAATTATCGAAACCGTGTCCATCTCAACAGGCTGGCCTTCGAGTTCCTGAGACTGATTTAGTCTTTGTGCCTGTTGCTGTGCCAGAACTTCAGCTCGGATATCAGGAGGAAGCGCAGCAAGAAACTCAGGATCAATATCTCCTGAATTTTGCTGTTCATTGCTAGAAGGTTGTGGCACTTGTCCTTGCTGAGCTGAAAGGACTTCAGCTCGCAGTTCCTCTGGTAGGGCATCCAAAAATGCTGGATCTATAGAACCAGAACCACCATCCCTGTTTACTGGTTGCTCCGCTGGAGGATTATCCTGCTCAGCCTCATGGCCAGAATTCTCAGAAACCTCGGTGACACTGTAAAGAGAAACTTCTCGTCCAGCTGAAGATGGCACAAGTGACAAATTTGCCCTTCTTGAGCGCATAGCTGGCTGCACGTCATGCCTTTCAGCACCATCATCATGGCCATCAGCACTTCCGATTTCAACGTCCAAACTTCTAAGGCTTTCTCCTAAGGTTGCTCCACTCCCGCCACTTTCTTGACTCACAGCTTCAACATCCCGGACAGTTGAATCATTTTGATCATATTGCATTTCGACTGACTGAGACTGTAAGCTTGAGACGGAATCAGTAACAGTGGCTCGTGTATCAGGCTGCGCAGATGCATCTAGTGAAACGACAGAGGGGGCGGACACATTGACACCTTCATTATCAATGGCATTTTCAGCTGGCATTTCAGGTCTGACAGTTTCATCCTGGGACCGCACACTCTCAGCCTGAGATTGGGGTTCCAAAAGTGACGAATTCTGATCAGAAGGCTTATCAGAGCTGGGTCGTCTCAACTGAGATACAAGCAAATCTTCAAGACCTTGTGGTACAGTAGAAGCACCAGATCCAACAATTTGCTGGCTGTCATCAGCCCACAAACTCAAACGATGCCCCTGGCGCCCATTCCGCAAAGAACGGAATATAGCATCCAGCCGTGATGAAGAACTACTGTGGGAATCCCTACCTCCATCAGCAAGATCACGCATGTTCTCTGACAAAGAGAAGAAAAAAGTTTTATTAGCAAACGCTAAGAGGGATCTGTTTTGAAATGACTTACTAGAATACAGTAAACCTCTACGTACAAAAAAATGTAATCTGGTTACAAATTTAAAAATGTACGCAAAAAAAAAAAATGTTCATAAAAATTCCAGATTAATGNACCTCTACGTACAAAAAAATGTAATCTGGTTACAAATTTAAAAATGTACGCAGAAAAAAAAATGTTCATAAAAATTCCAGATTAATTGTAGAGACGGATTTAATTAAACTAAAACAATAAGATGGTAGAAAATGTGACATAATATACCATAAGGTCCATAACGGAACCGGAAATGATTGAAGAACAAAAATTAGAACCTGTTTGACTTTGAGATGCTGGACGTGATGGAGATCCCGATAAAAGAGGATGCTGTGAAGGAGTAGCACCATCACCAGTTCTGCCGAGAAGGCTGTAAATTGAAGTTGTTCTTCCTTGACGTCTCGAGCCAAAGACTTCAACAGGCATCACATGAAGTGTTTCATCTGAAAATCTATGATCTCTAAGAACCTCTAAGTGATCTAGAACGTTTAGCCCATTGATTCCATCTTCAAACCTAAGAATTACCCGATCTTCATCATCTTCGTCCTCATCATCTTCTTCCACCAGTACTTCTTCTTCAAATTCATCATCATCAAGCTCATGATCATCTTGATCAGTGTCATGATGAGGTAGGTGATGTACATCATCTTCTTCCAAGTCATTATCCTCCTCGTCTTCTTCTTCATTATCGTTTTCATCTTCATCTATTTCGTCACCCTCATCACCAGACATCTCCTCGTCTTCCTCTTCATCGAGATTTTCCTGCGCATGGGTATGCATCTCAAATTCTATACCCATCGAACCGACCCCATTTTCCAGTCCTCTGGCATCCTCAGCTGCATCTTGCATATAATCATCCTCATCTGGGGCAAAACCTTCATCCAAGTCTTGATCATGCTCCATGTCATCTGTCACAGCCTCCGAACCAACATAAGTGTTGGAACCACCAAATATCTCCGCATGGTTAGCTGTCATGGAATCATGATTGGACTGAAGCATCCTTTCCCCTGCCGGAGAAGCATCAACAGTGGTATCTCCTCTTCCTGATTGAATTTGATCAGATGACTTGTTCGCATTTTCATCCTTAGAGTTTAAATCAGCAGAATGGACATGCTCCTTTGTCACCAACTCCAAGACTTTTATGATTCCTGTTACGGCTTTGGGAGATTCTACATTGTCCAAGTCCAAAACTTCAAGAGTACGAGTAAGAGACTTGACCAATCCAACATCTACAAAAGTAGCAGAAGCTTCTGAAGATATATGTGATCCAGTGGGTGACCGAGCTGAGAGCATATCACTCAACAGATCAATTAAAATTTGTATTTCAATAACTGGAGGTCTAATCCCATCGCAGATGTCTATGAAGTCATTGAAGATACTGCTAATGTCAGAAAATATCCTCTTCCTAGCTTCAGCTGATCGAACAGATGCGCTCACTAAAAATTGATTAGCCCTACTTGCTAGTTTTTGACGCCAATCACTATCTGACTTCTTTTCCTTTTTCACCCTTGAGTATGGAATAAACTTGTGAAGAATATGATGAAATATTCCACCAACTTGACCACTCTTCCGTTGAGGACCTCTGAGACTGTTAATTTCAGCATCTCTTCGAAGTATTATATGGATAGACGAAGAATACATTAACAGCATCTCGCTCAATAGCTTCATAATGAAAACAATTTTAGCCAGAGAAGCTGACATATCCTGAGAGTTAGCTTCCTTTTCTTCAGGTGTAGTGGCAACAGCTTTGCCTTTCCCCTTTGTAGAGGCAAGATCAATATCCATGTCTGCTAGAGTTGAATCGCCTTCAACCATGTCATCTTTTGGAGGAGGAATGAAATTACAGATAGAATCCAGAAGCAACTCAACAACACCAATGAAAGACTGGGGAGGTTTTCGGTGAACTTTAGGTGCCTTGGTGCTCCCAGTGGCAGGAGTAGTTGCAAATTTCTCTTCATTAGAGGTCTGAGATTTTTCTTTCTCAGCTTTGTCCTTATCCTTCTCTTTCTCTTTTGATTTATCCTTTTCTTTCACTAATACAATGTAAGGTCTTTCCCCAACCATCTCTACTTGGCATAATGAACGAGCAGCCTGGATAAAAGTGACTGGATCCCGGGCAATTACTGAGTTCACATTCAATAAGAAGTTGCGTGGAGAAATTCTCGGATTTGAGTGCCTGTTGGAAAGTGTTGCAAGTGCATGCTTAATTTCAGATTCCATGGCTTGCTGAAGCGTTTGGGGATCTTCAAGGACATGACGGATAATACTAGCAGCAACAGAGTCAAACCCTGGAAAGAGACTATTACTCGGAAGAGAAAGCAGTGCTTGCACACCTCCAAAATCAAGAAAGCAGACAGCAACAGAATGCTTCCTCGTCAATGTAGAGCAGAGCTGTAGAACAGCATGCATTGTTTCTGAAGGAAGCTGATTCCGGATACAGGTACAAGAAATCTCAATCAGTTTCTTTTGATCATCAAAATCAACAAGCTGTGGAGAGCCAAAAACAGATTGCAGCTTCTCTTGCTTGCTCTCATCAATGGTGAGAGATGATGTCTCACCCTTTTTCAACTCCTCTATGAGCTCAGTATTTAATTTCTGGTCCACCTGTAGCAGCCTATCAATGGCAAGAAACCCTGTCGTCACCCACTTTGGAACTTTAACATTTTCCTTATCAATATTACCAGAGTCCCACTTTGAAAGTACATCACATACAAGTCTTACAATACCCGCCTTCAGCGCAACTTCACGCGAACCTGCATCTTCATGTAGAATCAAAGCAAGAACATGCAACAGAGCAGAGAGCAGACTGTTCTTTGAGTCATCGAACATGGGACAGCAATCCTTAATCCGGTTAAGAAGGCAAGATATAACACCAGATCGGTGTTCCCCATTGTTTTCTGAGCATATCAATACAAGCAAGTCTCTAACAGGAAAAGCAAGGGGTTCTTTCATCTGCAAAAGCTTTGTACATGTTGTTATAAGCTCTTCAACAGGTGGCAGTGAGACCAATTCTGCTTCAATTTGTTGTTGAGTTTCATCTGCAACATTCTGCGTTGTATCTGATTCCGAATTTCCAAGGGACATTGCAAGAGCACGAGCAAGCTCATCATCCTCTTGGATTTCTTCTGGGTGGGAAAACAGCCATTCCATGGCCAACTCAACACTGTTTGATCCAACCTGTCTCAAGGCTTCTTCCGCTCTGGATCTGGAGAAACCCATCTCCACAATTGTTGAAATGGTTGTTTCACTGGGAGGTGGACCTGTTACACGAGCATTAACACTGCCACCTAGGTTTTTCAGTTCAACTCCAGAATACACGTGCTTGATGATGGAAATGAGTGTAGTAACATAATCATAACTACATTCAGTAAATTGTGGATGAGTCCAAACAGGAAGTACAGCTTTCAACACAATGGACTGGAGGATCTTCACAAATGTCTCAGCATCTTGTGGAAATGGAATACTCCCACTTTCTACCGGTTGAACAAGCAAGTGTTTTGTGAATGGTGACAGGATAAATGATGATGTTACCAAATGGTCCATTAGCTTACCATAGCTAGCCAGCGGACCGTATATCCATGCACGATCTGCATCTTCCTTTTCATCTTGCTTTCCTTTAACATCATCAGTCTCCATCGGAGAAGAGGGGTTCCTATTAATTGTGAATAAAAGCTGGCTAGTAGCATCAAATGTTGTCAAAACCGTCTGAATCACCCCCCGGCTGTAAAAGCAATTTATCAGAACAGGATTACACGAATCAGGCCTGTCCAGAAGGATAGCATCAATGAAGTCAACAACCTTGCCAAGGTAGCGACATTTAGTTGACACTGATGCCTCAGGAACAATCTCATGGCCTCCAAAGTTTAAGTGATCCAGGGAGATTGAAGCAAAACTTGAGGCAACTAACTTCGATGATGGAGAAACATTGATCGTATCTTCTCTCCTACGAGATGGGAGCAGCATTGCCTTCCCTAACTCTTGGAATATGTAAGTGATGTGGAAGGATAGTGACCTCACCATGTCACAGCAAGATGTATAATAGGATCCATCTTTTTCATGTTCTCTTCTACCAGAAACGTCTGATGAACTAGAGGGACCATCAGTAATTGGTCTGGGTTGAAAACCAGTCGATGCACGCCCAAGATCACGGTAAAGATTTATTAAATCAAAGAATTGAGATTCTGCACTCCATCCTGCCGTCCTCCTCCGAAATAATGGGTCAAGGAACTGTCTAAAAGAATTGAACCTTTGTCCTTCCATTGTATTTATGCCCAATTCTGCTTGCTCTGACTGGGGAGAAGAACCAGTCTTTTCATTTTGACTTTCCAGTGTGGCACCCTCGTGAAATGCTATTTGCCATAGAATTTCACGATGCAAATGCCCTATATTCTCCAGAACATCCTTGCTTCCATTTGCAAACTCCAAAAGAAGTGCACTCATCCAACGGTTATCCTTTGATGCAGCTAGAAACAGAAGAAACTCCACAAGGAAAAGAGAAGCAAAAATTCCTGAACTTGGAGAAAGTTTTCGATCCAGTAAGAACGTCCCTGAAAGATCTTGCAGTCCTTCTAAAGCTTTCTTTAGTTGATCCCGAAGAGAAGAGCAAAAGGCACGAGCAAGAGAAGAAGAGTGATGTTGCGTAAAACCCTTAAAAACAATGGTGCTATGCAAGGCAATAGAGATCCCTTCAGAGGATTGAGCAATGCTAGGTCGTAAAAGAAGCTTAAGTAAAGCCTCTATGCCAGACTTCTCCACAAAGAGACGAGATGTCTCAGAATTCTCCATGGTTCTATGGAGCAGAATTATCAGATGAAAGATGCAGAGTTGAACGAACTGCTCATGACTGACACCAGATGTTTCCTTCACCTCTGAATCCATTTCCATTGCAGTACTTTCAGTCAGATTTGCAGAGGATGATGAAGAACCACTCTCTCCAAAGCATGCAATTTTATCCACAATTTCAATGATTATTTCAACACCGATGGCTCTTAGAGATGAAACATGACGCAAAAGCTCTTCCACGGCATTTGTAAACGGAACGATGGCCTCATTCATAGCTAGAACATACTTCTTGCTGGTAAATACATCGACAAGGAAGCGCAGAGCTGAAGTTTCTTTTACTGTCTCCAATCCTTTGTTATTGAGACATATTGCACCCAACCCATTTGGAATGCATGCAAGAGCCTTTGACGAAGGAAGAATTCCTGATACAATTGAAGACAAAAATGCTTCTGGGAGACCCATTTCAAACAGGGAAGTCAGAGATGTGGGGTCTTTGTGGATTATATCACTCATAACTGTGACGGCTGAGTAGTAAATATCACCACCAAATTTATCTGCATTCCTGTATATCAGAGACAAAGTGGCAGGCAAAGTACTCTCATGAGAGCTTTGAGACCTATTAGCATTTCCAGGAGTATACGTAGCAGAACCAAGAGACTTCAGCAGAACCTTGATGAGTCTCTTTCGAGATAACACCTGATCACCATTTATTTTTGAAGATTCACCAACTACCATATCACTGTTGTTCTCTCCAGGCGACCCAAGAATGTGATGAACCTCTACCTCCAACCTCTGAGACAAAAGCTCTACTCCCCCAAGATCCCTGAGTAGAGGTACGGCAGAACTACTATAATCCATGAGCTTTTGTAGTGCTTTAACAGCCAGATATACAAGATGCATGTGGCTGGGATCAGTATACTCCAAGAGAGGGAGAAACGTAGGAACCATTCCTGACCCCCTGATAGTGCTTCCAGATGACGATGATGAAACAATGTGAAGCAAATAAAACTGGAGTAAAGCCTCAACAAAGGCAATAGATGATGGATCACTTGAGACCTTCAAAGATAACACGGCTTTCTGGAGCACATTAAGCAGAATCATTCTGTTGCCTACAGCAAAACTAATGCTAGATCCGCTTAGAATCCTGGCCCGATCATGAGAGGCCGAGTATACAGCCAATTGCGCTCCCAATGCAAGCATGGCAAGAGTTCTAATGGTTCCAGGGATTGGCTCTTCAGATCTGACAATTCTGATTAACTCATTTGTATACTCAGGTTCATTTGCAAAGAAGGATGCAAGTTCGTCTTGGGCATCACTTGACTGAACAAGAACAATAAACGCAAGTAGGCAGATCCTGCTATACAACCGGCATATTCTGGAAGAACGAAAAGCGTGAGCATATCTAATTCGGGTCAGTAAAGAGAACCTGAGCTCCGGAGGGACATTGTAAAGCTCTATACACTGCTTCATTAACACTAGATCATCCTCTTTTTTCATATGTAAATCCGGAATGTTTATCACCCTTGAGCAAGAATTAGCACTGCTACCATCATCTGTTCTCTGAGCACTGTGTCCACGCAACTCAAAATAAACAGTAGAACCAATCCGATAATCTGCTTCACCCTGATTATTTTCCAAGTCCGAAGGAAATAAGCTAAGACCTTCGTCCTGGTTTTTCTCGTTAGCCACAACGCAAGAATACAAACCCAATCCCTCCTCTTTGCTACCCCACCCCTGGGCAATAGAGAGTAGGAAGCTGTTTACTGAACCACATCCAATCAACTTTCCACTCCTGTGGAGCTTAGATGGGCTAATTTTCACAAGCGCTGAAAGAGTTTCCAGAGCTGCAATGAGAACCTCTGGATCCGTGGACGCAAGTAGGAGTTTAAAGTGCTGAAAAATAAAACAATGTCGAATTAGTAACCAGAACACATAGCATTTAAGTTCATGAGCTCTATCTAATAAATGCCTCAATGCCTCCAAAATAAATCAGCATACCTCTAAACCATCAAAAGAACTTTTGTTGGGACAATTTTCGAGAATTATCTGCATCGCCCTAAGTATTTGAAGCACTGTGTGCTTTGGAAAGGGACTCTCATCCTCTAAAATTTTATCGGTCAGGAGCATGTCATTCCTATTTGATATAAAGGTCTTGAAGTATTTATCAAAATGTAGAAACAATGGTCTCCAGTGATGAAAGTTCCCCTGGAATAATACAAACATGTGAGAAACCCACAAAGAACAAAAACAAAACCTGAAAATTTGAGATACTCTTGTAACTATCACCTTACTGTACTCCCACCGAAAACCGGAGAGAGGTATTGCAATATCTGAGAGTGGACTCTGAATTACTTTGTCAATGAACGATTTGATATCAGGAGGCTGTAAAAACAAAATAATATCAAGTGAAACTTGTTAGAGCTGAGATGTAAACAAAAAGTAAAAGATTGCATCAATATGTAATCATAATTTCCAAGGAGGCTAGAGACTAAACCAGGTTACAAAAACAAGCTTTATGAGAAGGAGTCACATAAGGTTCCAATCGTTTGAAAGAAAACTAGAGACACATTGGATATTTCAATCCTAAATATACACATAAACAAATTCTACCAATCACAGGTCTAACACAGGGAAGATAAATAGTGTTACGAGAACCATGGAGCTTTGACAGGATACTAAACTGGAAAATATAACCCTAAATAATTTTCGATTACAGTTTTGACCATTAAGCTGACCAACAAAACTACTAAGGAAAGGCAAACAACAAAAAAATTCCCCAAATAGAAGTAAAACCTAATTAAATTCAATCAAAAGAAACAATNTTTTGTTGGGACAATTTTCGAGAATTATCTGCATCGCCCTAAGTATTTGAAGTACTGTGTGCTTTGGAAAGGGACTCTCATCCTCTAAAATTTTATCGGTCAGGAGCATGTCATTCCTATTTGATATATAGGTCTTGAAGTATTTATCAAAATGTAGAAACAATGGTCTCCAGTGATGAAAGTTCCCCTGGAATAATACAATCATGTGAGAAACCCACAAAGAACAAAAACAAAACCTGAAAATTTAAGAGACTCTTGTAACTATCACCTTACTGTACTCCCACCGAAAACCGGAGAGAGGTATTGCAATATCTGACAATGGACTCTGAATTACTTTGTCAATGAACGATTTGATATCAGGAGGCTGTAAAACAAAATAATATCAAGTGAAACTTGTTAGAGCTGAGAGGTAAATAAAAGGTAAAAGATTGCATCAATATGTAATCATAATTTCCAAGGAGGCTAGAGACTAAACCAGGTTACAAAAACAAGCTTATGAGAAGGAGTCACATAAGGTTCCAATCGTTTGAAAGCAAACTAGAGACACATTGGATATTTCAATCCTAAATATACACATAAACAAATTCTACCAATCACAGGACTAACACAGGGAAGATAAATAGTGTTACGAGAACCATGGAGCTTTGACATGATATTAAACTGGAAAATATAACCCTAAATAATTTTCGATTACAGTTTTGACCATTAAGCTGACCAACAAAACTACAAAGGAAAGGCAAACAACAAAAAAATTCCCCAAATAGAAGTAAAACCTAATTAAATTCAATCAAAAGAAACAATAAATTTCAAAGAACTCACAGGCTCAGCATCGAGTCGAATAGAAGGTCCAATAGAGCCTTCGCCGGATAAAAGCTGCCTCAGTCGTGACGGCATACTTGATGATCTCCCGGCGGCCATCTAACTACTCCAGCGTCCGCTATTTTAAAAACGCTACAAAAAGAAACAAGTTTGAGAAACCTAATCAAACAATCAATTTCTGAAACAAGGAAGAAGNTAAATTTCAAAGAACTCACAGGCTCAGCATCGAGTCGAATAGAAGGTCCAATAGAGCCTTCGCCGGATAAAAGCTGCCTCAGTCGTGACGGCATACTTGATGATCTCCCGGCGGCCATCTAACTACTCCAGCGTCCGCTATTTTAGAAACGCTACAAAAAGAAACAAGTTTGAGAAACCTAATCAAACAATCAATTTCTGAAACAAGGAAGAAAGAATCCAAGAATCTCAGAGACGAAAAAGCGAAGCCAGATCAGAGAGTAGAGACAATAAAAAGCGCACGGGGGAACAAGAAAACATGAAATACGGAAACGGAATCATACGAATCTGAAAGAGTATATAGAAATATACCTGTGTGTGTGTGTATGTGTATGTAGAGAAGGAAGAGAGACGAAGACGACGAAGTAGAAGAAGAAGAAGAAAACCCCAGANGGAAACGGAATCATACGAATCTGAAAGAGTATATAGAAATATACCTGTGTGTATGTGTATGTAGAGAAGGAAGAGAGACGAAGACGACGAAGTAGAAGAAGAAGAAGAAAACCCCAGAAGAGAGAGAGAGGGGAAGTGTTTCGTTGCTGCCTTGGATTTTGGTTCAAGCGTAAGTTTTTATTAATTCAACCGAGCGTGTATGTGTGTANTGCCTTGGATTTTGGTTCAAGCGTAAGTTTTTATTAATTCAACCGAGCGTGTTTGTGTGTATGTGTATATACGGAGAGGGTTCAAGTTAGGGTGTAAAAGAGGAGGTTAATTTTTTAGTTTACTTTTATTGAATTTTAGAGTTACATGGGCCAAGGCCTTCATTTTGAGCCCATTCTCGTTCTTTATCATATCTTCGCTTTTGTACTTTTCCCTTTTCTTAATTTGGGCCGCCCATTTCTCCTCATTTTGGGCCTTTGTTCTAAAAAGTCAAAGTAGATCCTCGGATGGTCTTGTAAATGAATAAAATAACAAAACTTGTTTTAGTGATCAAACAACTTTTACACATGTGGCTGCATCTTCAAGCTCTCTCTTGGACTCAACTTCCACAAACATTATTATTGGTTTCAATCTAAAACCATAGAGAAGAAAAGCATAAGTTTCTAACATTTCCGCAGAGAGATATTCAACAATAAGATGTTGTTATAGTCGTGAAATCGACTGCGGGAAAGAGAACCTTTTGCAGGTATGGCCGTATGGGTGGGCATGGCCAAAATCAAGCCCTAACCTTATTTCGGATTGTAAGGGACCGGTTTAACCGTAACCGAATCGTAACGGTATAAAATGATTATAAACCATAACTGTAATCAGCCCCTCCCAATTCAAATTTCGGTTTAGTTTAGGTTTAAATTAATTTCTAACTATTTGGTTTTGTGTTTCTAATCTAATTATATTTGGTATAAGATAATTAGAAATTAGAATTCTGATTCGAAATTTAAACGAAATAATTAGTAATTAGAAATTTAACCAAATATTAGTAATTAGAAATCTAAACGTGAAGAACCGTTTATATTTGGTTTTGTGTTTCTAACATTTTTTAGGATGTTGTTTCGAGGATATTTTTTGTTATACACCGGTTATTGTATCGCACTTTGTGAAATTTAATAAAAATTCATTGCAGAAAAACAAATTCATTTTTAGTCCTTTTTAACATTGTTTTACAAGTTACAACACACGAAAACTTACTACGCTTTTCATGTGGCGAGTAACCTGTCAATGGTTAGATTGCTACCAAGTAGAGTGGCTTATTTTTGAGGCGAATTTTGCTTCTTTCAGTGTCTTTAGATCCTTTTATCTATCTTATTGTATTAGTCTTGAGTATCTGTAACAATGTCCGGATAGTTTGTTCAACTAGTAGGACAAAAACCTGTGTATCCTTCTTTTCCCATATAAGCTTACTGGTTTTCGATTAGTTCTCTCCAGAATAAAGTCTCCATCTAAATCCAATGGAGTTTTAGTTGTTAAAAAAAAACAATGTTTTACAACGATGAAACAAAAACTTGAGACTCTAGCTAAGTACACCGATGTTGGTGCAATGTTTGATGATAAAAAGTTATTTTTTTCATATTTATGATTTATCTATGGCAATCAAATGGTCAAACATGCATAGAGAACTGGTATATGAGCGATTTGACTTATAGGTTCAAACATGATCAACAAAGCTAATGTATAGAGACTTGTTTTGCTTTTATTTTATTGATTAATTTGATTTAGATACATCCGTTTCATACATAAAAATGAAACTAATTGATGAATAAGAAGAGAACATATCCCAATGACATGTGAAAGCCAAGTCCTCAAGCGTGCTCTAATCAAAATTGACATTTAACTACCATCATTATCTCTTGATTAGCTAACATTGATTTCTTGTTTATATGGTTCTTAATCTGAACGCCTAGACTATTAAGACTAGTAAAATATCAATAAACTTAAAAAGCAGAATAATTTTCAACTGATGCGAAAACTTTAGCGACGGTGCATGGTAGTCGATATCTAGGTTGATTTTTATCCACAGAAATAATAATATTCTTGTTTACAATATTTTTAAACTGCCTTGAATAGTACATAATTTTAGAATAGATTATGGCTTTTGATTCTCAAATTTTTTTTTTTTTTTTTTATCATTCATGATTTTGAAAAAAGTAGATTCCCTAAAATGTAGGAAAACCAGATTTTGTTGGATTTTACTCACTTCTTCATAGAATCCAAAATCCAAATTTTGAGATTTTCTTCTACAATAAATTTTTTAAAGAATTTTTTCATTTGTTTTTTATTTTTATTTCACAAAATCTAAAAACCAACCAAAAGCAAAATCTAAAATCTAAAAACTAAAATCTACAATATAAAAACCACTTAAATTTTTTTAACATTTTTCTTGTACTCTACTGCCATATAAGTTTTATGTGAAGCCATATTCTTGAATTAGTTTCATAATGAATGGAAAGATGAATATTGAAATTTAACTATTCCAACATAAATGAATCGGATTCTATCATAATTCCGTAGTTACGTTTTTGGATGAGATAGATAGTATTAGCATGGATTCTATAGTAACAATTAATATAAGTTAATTTCGTTTTCAACCAAAAAATGTTATTTAATTAGGGTAATTAGTAAGATATGAAGACTTTGCTTTAACAATGAAAATATAGTAAGTTAAAGGCACTTTGTTAGGTGAGAGAGCATTAATTGCTTACTTAGACTAAAGAACTTCCTCTTCTAGTTTCATCCCGATGGGTCTAACTCTATCTATATCCATGCAAAATATAATTATAAGATAACACGTCATCGATGTGTAAAGCATTTTTATGTCCAAAGGTAGATTCCAAATCTTGGTCGGTCTAAATTTAAGATCTATTAAGGTTATCTAGAGCAATGCTTTTTGAAAACTTCGACTGCCCTTTTTTATAAAAGATCGCAAAACTATACGAAACTTAGAAATTTCTTGGACCGATGTGTTGAAACACAAATGGTTTTGGCCCCATCTATGAAGGATCAATCATACCAATGATTTAGTGATTCGTATTTCTATTTATGTAAAGTAATTTACTGCTGAACAATACCCTAGTTAGACTCTACTCTGTATATATATTGTAACTCTACTCTTAATACAATTATCACATTCACGATCGACCATCATTATTAAATTACCATCTCTGGATAGCTTTTGGAACGTCCACTTTCCAATTATGGTCAATTTCCTCAAGTTATTAATATGATTAATCATTTTCTTTATAAACAAAAAAAATAACTTACAAACTTCAGTGATGATTTTATTATAGAAAAAAAAACAAAGACGTAAAGTATTCAGGAGTAAGAAATATAACATATTTATGGTCAGTTAATTGTAAAAGACAAAGAAGGAAATTTTTAAAATTAATTATGCAAATGATAGAACTTCATTTCAATAAAACTTAGGAGTTCTCTGGAAATCGATAAAACATATATCTTCTTAAGTCACTAAAACTCATGAGCTAGAGAAAGCAAAAAATTATTTTTGTAGAAGCTTTAATATAATAAGTTCAAAGACTTCTTTAACAAAAAAAAAAAGGTTCAAAGACTGGTATGAACTATGAAGACTTCTTCATGTATCTTCTTAGAAATAATGATATAGGAACCAACTAACCTCTTGCAACAAATTCTCCAACAAACCTTCTGTTCGAGTAGTTAGCATTTAATTTTCTAATTTTTAATATATTTTTAAAGTCTTCAAATTATAAATTACAATTTTTTATATTTTTTTGTTTGTCAACCTCAAAATAAAAAATATAAAAAACCCTAAACTTGTCTAGGCTGTCTGATCCAAAAACAAAATTAAAAGAAAATTTAGAAGATCATATCAACATCAAAAAAAAAATTTATTTTAGTGTTTAGATTTTTCATGTTAGTTTTCGTCAAAAAGAAAATGTTACTAATTCATCATTAAAGTAACGATGAAAATCATTTATCCTTTCATAATATTATTGTTGAATATACATTTCAAAATCCGCTAAAAAGTTTATACATGTTATTGAATTAGTGTGGAATTTTGTTGGAAAAATTACAAGTGAATCATATGCTAATTCAATAATATATTCTTATTTTTGTATGAACTTCTTTATATAATCACTTCAAATTCTTAAACTCTCACTTGGAAATATTCATGATTAACAAGCAATGCAAAAAGATCCAATTGGGTTACTAATCCCCTTAGCCCCTTAATTTTAGTTTTTATTGGCTACGAAATAAAGCTCGATTGACTTTGGTTTAAACATTTTCAAAAAAATGTCTATATTCCTAATTTGAACGACCAAATGAAATATAGCAAATAGTCTCAACATAAGAATCTACCAAAAAGTAACGTAACTAAAAAATTACTCACTTAGCAAGATTAGCAAAAGAACAATACGCAACAAAATTAATCAAAAGACAAAATTAAAGATAAGGGATTAAGAATTTCCTCTCTAGTTTTCAAGTAAACGTAGGAAAGAAAAAGTAAACTTAGAATATCTTCATCCCCCTGATAAAAACAATATTTTTTTTAATGACATCAACCATGTTAAAAAAAAATATCTGAAGTCCAAAAGTAGTATTCATGACTATCTATGTTTTTGGTAGCGTTGACTAGTGATTCTTTTCAAATACTTGTATCGTTTTAGGTTCTCATAATTAGTTTCTTGGAAGTTGAAATTCTTAAAGACGCCATGAATATGGTAGGACACAAAGGGGAACATTAGAATAATAAAACAAAATATATATGGACACAAAAACAAATTGATCAAAGAAATTAATAAAAATACTACCATTACTACAACTATATAATTAAAGGTAGGTTCTGAAATGATTATTAAGATATATAAACCATGTTGGTTAAGAGGCATGTGATAGTATTATTAAGCGTCGCATCTTAACTACCAGCCCCAAAACACGGCTTCCATTTCAGGACATGTGCTCTCTTTACATCTTAACTTTGTAAAAATATTACATGTTTTATATTTTGCACATATATTATAAATAAAAATATACAATACCTGAAACATGTATCCATAACTATATGTTGGTTATTTTACTTTGTTTGACTGAAAAGATAATTTAAGAAATGTATAACATAGAAAATACGAAACATTTATTTTTGTTCAACAACTTGTTTGTTTAACCATCATTATTTTGGATTTACTGCACGGTGTTCATGTGGTCAGGGATGATCAATGATAGTAGTATTACATAAGACAGTTAATGAGTTGTTGTACCTTTGTAATCATTCATATTCGGTATAATTATAATTGGTACTACGGTTTCCTCTTTAATTATTATCTTTTTGGTCTAGGAAACGAATCTTCAGCCTGTGATACTGAAATTTGTTGTGATTTTTTTCTCATATAGGGGCTGTTGAAATAGTCATGTGATTTGTTCTTCAACCTTTGTCTGGTTTTAAAGCAGCATATGGACATGAAAATTTGTCGAAATAGGTTTGCTTGTTAAAACGTTATTAAATGATTTATACAACTTATATAACAGTTTGGACTAATGATTTAGTATCTTTAATTTGTCCAGTTTTAGGGATCGATGTTTAGCTATGATCATACAAAAGACTCAGAGAATTCGATAGCTAGGTAACACCATCTTTATATGTGTAAACATGTAAAACACTGAAAAAAAAAATTGGACGTTAATGAGAAAAATAACATATAATAAAAAGAAAATTATATTATGTGAAAATATGAAACTATATTTATTGGATCAAAATACATTAATTTGTTTAATTGCAGATATTTTTCTATCACTTCTTACATATATTTTTTAATAATCGTCCGTTTTCATAAAATTAAAAATGGTCAAATAGATTAAAATAAGAAAAGGGGACCTTTTTTTCTTTCTTAAAACCATAAGAAAAAAAAGAAGACCTTTTTCTTTTCGACATTCACGTCAACAATAAGAAATCCCAAGAAAATTAATGCACAATCCAGCTACAGTGTAATTATTTTATGCTTATATATCGGGCCCTTGAATGAAATCGTAGCTCAGAGGAAGAGAGAGATACTAGACTTGGAATCTGGACAATAAAAAATTTTCTATAGATTTTTTTTATATATTAAACTCCACAGATCTCCCATTCTGAGATGCAGAGATAATAACAACAATTGAGACCAAGACATAAACCAAGCAAATCCGAAACTGTCACCGTTTCCTTTGTCTTCTTCTTCTCTGCCATAATTTTCATCTTTATCTTCTTCTCCCTTTTCTTGTTATTCTAAATTTCTCGATCTTGAAAAAAGAAAAAAACAACCATCACTCAAGAATCAAGATTAATATACACAACAATGGGTACTGGTTGGCGACGAGCATTTTGCACCACCGCTCCTAGAAACAGCGACGCAGCACCTCCGGATCTCGACAAACAACACACGTTAAGCTCTAGTCCTAGTCCAAGAAGCTGCGTGAAGCTAAATTTTCTCTCCGGAGGAAGTAATCCGTCAATTCTCCGGTCTAGTTCTAGTCCTAGCTTACGTTGTCGAACGGCCGACGCCAAAACTCCCCCGGCGGAACAAACACCGACGCCAAGATCGGCGACAAAGAGTCCAAGATTATCTTTGGCCGCCAGGTCAAACCCTTCGTCGCCTCGGTCGCCGTTAAAACTCTCTCTGTTCCGTAACAGCTTTAAATTCAGAGTAAGAAACTTATTGAGCAACAAAGTAACATTCTTTAGCCAAGAATGATAAATTAAAAGCTTTCTCTGTTTTTTGATTTTTGCAGAGTACTTGTGGGATATGTTTGAACAGTGTGAAAACAGGGCAAGGGATGGCGAAATATACAGCGGAGTGTTCACACTCATTTCATTTCCCTTGTATTGCTGATTATGTTCGTAAACATGGCAAGCTTGTTTGTCCTGTATGTAGTTCTCCTTGGAAAGACGCTTCTCTACTTGCTCCTCATCGGAATGCAAATGAATCATCTCCCGTTGACAACGACGCCGTTTCTGTATTTCAAGAGAAGCGTGTCGCCGTCGCGTCTTCTCCTAGAGCGAAACCGAGGCCAAAGCAAAATGATCATTATTCGAGATTCTACGACGACGATGAGCCCTTGCTTTCGCCTCGGTTTGTTACTATACCTGAAGCTGATGAGAATTGTGGAGGAGAGGAAGATGACGTGGCTCAGTTCAAGGGATTTGTGGTGGATCCGAATCCTTCTTTTGCCGTTAAATCTCATGAGATTCTTACTAGTGGTAGAGATTTTGGAAACGTTCAGGTGAGTTTGTTACCTGAAGCGGCTGTTGTTTCTGTTGGGTGTGGTTACGAGACTCGTGCAGTGGCTCTACGGATTAAGGCTCCACCGCCTCTAGCTGCGAGAGGCGGCGAAGGACGGAGGATTTTAGATCCGTCGCAACGTGCGCCGGTGGATCTTGTGGTTGTAGTTGACGTAGGTGGGACAATGAACGGTGCAAAACTACAAATGGTCAAACGAGCCATGAGGCTTATGATTTCCTCTCTTGGCTCGGCTGATCGGCTCTCTATCGTTGCCGTTGTCACTACTTCTCCCAAGAGACTCCTTCCTCTGAAGAGAATGACGGATCACGGCAAACGCTCTGCCGGAGCCGTGGTTGATGGGCTTCTTTGTGGTCAAGGTTCGAACACAAGCGAGGCTTTGAAAAAAGCGACGAGAGTTCTTGAAGATCGTAGGGAGAGAAACCCGGTGGCCAGTATCGTACTTCTGTCGGACGGTCAAGGCCACTTGACTAAAGTCAACACAAATCAACGGTCCACAATAACCCACGTGGGATCAACACGTTTTGCTCACATTGAGATCCCTGTTACAGAGTATGGCTTCGGAGAGAGCGGTGGGTGTAGTAACGCCCCTGCAGAGGAGGCTTTTGCAAAATGCATAGGAGGTTTGCTTAGTGTAGTGGTTCAAGATCTCAGGATCCAAATTAAGGTTGGTTCAGGATCTGGACCATGTGAAATCTCAGCCGTTTATTTATGTAGTGGTCGGCCTACGTTGGTTAGTTCTGGTTCCGGGTCAGTCCGGCTTGGGGACCTTTACGCAGGCGAGGAGAGAGAGCTTCTAGTGGAGCTTAGGGTCCCGTCAACAGCTAGTAAGGCCTACCAAGTTTTGTCAGTTAGAGGTCTTTATAAAGACCCATCGACACAAGAAGTTGTGTATGGACGGGACCAATCTCTACGAGTTCCTCAAGCCGTTAGATCAGTTTCTTCTCCTAGAATCGAACGGCTGAGGAGTCTTTTCATAGCGACACGGGCTGTTGCCGAGTCACGGAGGCTTGTTGAGTATGGAGAATGCACAAGCGCACACCACTTGCTGACCTCAGCGCGTGCGTTGCTTGGCCAATCAGGAACGGTGGAGGCGGCTGAGTACATAAAGGTCGTGGAGGCTGAGCTTGTGGAAGTTCAGTGGAGAGGACAACAACTAATGGAGTATCAGAGTCAGCACCAGCAACAACATATTCAACGGCGGAGAGAGACGCCGACGATGATGCTTATGGATGAAAACGGTGAGCCGTTGACTCCTGCATCGGCGTGGAGAGCGGCTGAGAAGTTGGCTAAGTTGGCTATGATGAAGAAGAGCGACTTGCACGGCTTCGAAAACGCTAGATTTTAATGTTATTTTTGTTTTTCACAATGAATAATTTTATTTTATTTCTGAGAATACAAAGGGAAATGTGTAATAGTCAGATTGTCATAATAGCAGGCGGCACATTATTAGTTTTAATTTATTACTCCATTAGTTATAATAATTTAACCAATCGAGTCTATCAGTCTATGGGAGTGTTTGGCCTTTAGGGCATACGCAACAGAGTATTCGATCGGTTGTTGAGTACGATTTTATCTAATAAAAAAATAAAAAAGTTGGGCCCCACGTTGAAACCGATTGTAACTCTACCATCGGTTGCTCCACTTTCTCTCTCTCTCTCTTTCTTTCTCTCTCTCTTTCTTTCTCCTTCTCTTTTTATATTACTAAAAAAATTCAAACACCCCCACCAACCAATTTTCCCATTGCAATTGGTCTTAGTATTTTTGTAGTTTGTCTATATTATTTTTATTCAATATGATTCCGTAACTTTTAACAGTGCTAGCAAAAATCACATCCAACTATAAGATGCAAGTTTAACAAAAAAAAAAAGTATAAAAATGTAACTAACGTGTTGAACAGAGAAAATGTTTTAGAAATAATAAGATATACAAGGTGAATTACGTTAAGTTACGCCAGAAAAAAGAAAAGAAAAGAAGAAGGTGAAATAGATTGAGAGAGTTGAAGTTAGAATAATTGAAAGTGGTGGATGGATGATGCGTTTGAAATCATGAACAAATAATTCCCATCTTTCATTGCAGTTGTTGGTTACTATTATTAGTATTACTATTTATTGTTGTGTATAATAACAACATCGATCATCAATTCATCATCATTGTCATTATTGTTAACATTTCTATTACTCCTTATAAACATAAATTAGGTTTCTTTAGATTTTTTTTTATAAAAATAGGTTTTCATAGTTACAGTCTTACAGATACTGGCATATTGTTTCTTAATTGCTTGTGACATAGGAGTAAGATTCTCTTCTAACTGCTTTTGACTTACCAATAATTCGTTTTAGAGTTAATTTAATAAATGGAAAATACAATAAAATTATTAAGGTAAATCATATTTTTATAAGTTGCTATTTATAATAATAAAATATTGTCGACAAAAATTTGGGCATGCAAATTTTGTTTATTTTGATATACAATTGGGCCATGCCATTTGCTAATGACTGTATTTTTATCATAAATATGTAGATAGATACAATTAGACATACGTTATAGAATTAGGAATACGTTTTAGTTATCATGAATATACGTCATATGTAGTTTAAAAGCTATTTGATCTCAATGAACTAATGGACTCACGGCCCAGTTTATCAAGGATCAACCCTAGCATAGTCTTAGTATAAATTGACAAACTTTTATAACTCCTCCTTTTTCTAACCGCTGAATGTAGAAAAACAATGGGGAGGAATAGGATACATTTAGGATTATGGGATATAGAAAATGCAACCGTTCCATCTTACGAACTCCCTCAAGACTTTTTACCTGCTCTGCATAATTTCGTTACCAGCTTTGGATTCAATGGAGATGAACTTTTGCTAGATTGCTATGCTGTGTTCCGAGCCGAGTCTATGAAATGTAAAGAAGTATGCGTGGAACAGCTGAAAAAGTTTCTTAATCACGTTAAAATGCATAGGATGCAAGGTTGGGATCGTGGTAGATTAGTTCAAGCTGGAGTTATTATGACAGAGTTGGAGTCAACTATGCAAGCACAGGTCAAGGCATGTCGTGATGATGTTGAAAGGATTGAAAATAATGAATTTCTCCCCTTTAATCTTGGATATCAAGAGACTGCTCTTGCCAAACTCAAAGAAGTGATATCTGTGTATGAAGGTAAGATGAAGGATGAGATGAGTCGTTTGGCAAGTATTGGTTTAGCATCGAGGGATTCCTGCTGCTGTGTTCCGAGCAATCAAAGAAGACCATCGGTAGAAATATGAAACCAGTATTTTAAAATCTTTTCGCATTTGATATTTGCTAATAAAAAAATCAACGAATGTTTATTGCTTGATGATAAAAAATATATCGTACATGATCATAAAAGAATACAACGCAAAACTTTTTTTATTTTGGATTTTCCAAGAATGGACGAATTAAAAATAAGCGATAAAATTCATTTTGCTATATATTCATGGAAAAACACAAATATGCAACACCTTATATTAAATTATGCAACTTTGAAACACCTTAAAAAAATTTTTTAAGCCAACACTCCGTTTTTCTAATTGATATCTTCTTATCATAAATCACTTTGAATTTTTCTTAAATTATTTACCAAAAGAGTGTTGTTTACAGTATTATGGTTATTTTGGAGGCTATTGTCTTGTCGAGTCTAGGGTGAAAAACAACCATTTGGAGGGCGTAATAATATGTCATGTTTCTTAATTCTTTTTTTTTTTCCGTTTACTCTCTATCGGATAATTTCATCATATTTTAAGTAGCAAATAAAAGAACATTGAAATTCAAATGAACTAAAAACGCTCCAAAATAAAAAGGAGTTTAAAGTAGACCATTCAGTCAAAACAATTGGTTATATGGGGATTCAAGTCGAGTATTTTGATCCAGTTCAGCCTCAGGACAGAAACATTTTCTCTGGAATCACATAAGGCGTCTCTTATATCCAATTTCTCAAGAGATCAATGTATAATGATGTTACACGATTCTCCAATTTTGGAGATTGATTTTGGCTCAAGTGTCGGTGCATATGATAGTTCACAAAGTTCCATAATGTCTTTAAATTCTTTGATTAGTGATGATTTGATAGAGTTCACAGGTTCACTGAGTTCCATTAAGTTCGAATGAGAACCGTTGGATAGTTCAAAATCAATAGTGACTGATTTGGAAAGTTTTCTAAAGAGATTTCTGTGAACCAATAAGGAAGTTGCTATTGGAATGGGCTGAATTTCTTGAAAAATTAAAGTGGATCATATATCGGTGATGGACCATCTTTGGTGGGTTGACGGATCATCAAAGATGGGCTGAATCAATGAAGATGAATATGATGATAATGAAGGATGGAGGTGTTGCCAAAATCATTTGGATGGTCTTAACTCTTAAGTGATTGTCCATAAACGAATATTTCACTTATGTTTTTGTTTGCTTAGAGATACAAATATTATTTGCGTTGCTAAAAAAAAAAAGAGATACAAATATTATATACGAATCTATACTAATAAAAGGGGGTTCTTGAGCCTTCCTAGAGTGTCCACATCATCTTTAAAAAACTTCTTTCTGAGAGGACACGTGGCATTGATTTTTTTCCTATTTTGTATGGATTAAATGATGCGATCCTCTCCACGTCTGTTTGTTCCTTCTTTTCATCTTCCATGCGTTTTCTCAGAGTTGAACGTACAAAATGGAACGATAGTGATCTTTTATTCGTCCCTTTGGTTTTCTTATATGAATTTAAGAAATGGTTGCTCAGCCCGAAGAATACCACTCTCAACTACCACGAGGATTCAAGTTTTAGGTGTTCCAATCATATCAGGTT
Organism: Erysimum pusillum; assembly: GCA_900406355.1. NCBI lineage: Eukaryota > Viridiplantae > Streptophyta > Magnoliopsida > Brassicales > Brassicaceae > Erysimum > Erysimum pusillum. Next base: position 7,821 of record OVBW01000176.1, on the reverse strand, counting down.
CATCTCTAATTCAATATTTTCTGGGGCCTTGATTGTCAATATAAAATTGTATACATTTCCTTTGGCATCTTTTACAGTTTTTTTTTAATGACCTTGCCAATTCCAAAACAAACGAATGGTTCTCGATTCTGGTTTACTTCTGAGAAGTTATCTAACATTGAATGTTTGTTCCTCTGAGCTGATGCAAATTCAAGGGAGATGTTTGGTGTGACCTGGAGAAGGCGGCGGAATCAGTGGTGTTTTGCAAGACAGAAACGTCTCGGAGTCAATGTCTCAGTTGTTTACCGTGTTATGCCTCCAAAAGCTTACAGAGCAGTTAAAGCGGCCACGTGTGATGAAAAATCCGGCCCGATTCCGTTCTTCACCACCGGATTTTGTGATCGGTACCTTCTCACTCTCACACACAGTCGCCGTCATTGTTGTTAAGTTGGACTGTTAAACTCTTCAACTAAGTTTCTTCGCACATTCATATCCAATTTTAGGTCTTGCAACAAAAACAGAACCCTCTCGCTCCGACTCTGCATTTCAATTACTCTTTGGAAACTCTTTGGGATTGTAAAGTTGTATTGTTTTTTTTTAAAAGGTTTGGGCAGAACGTCTGACGCATTTTGTTTTCCCCAATTTTGACGAATAGATGTTCCTGCGGCTCCGAGACAATTGTTGTTTGGTGATGGGACTGATTTCACACCTGCTTACATCTTGGAAAAATATGTCAACTACTTCCATTCGGTCTTACATCTCATCGCTTCTTCTGAAGGTGTCTTGGGCTTTGTGATTATGGAATTCTCTCATACAAACAACTTTCTTTTTGTAGGTTTCAAAGCAAGCATGTGACAAGTTCGACCCTCTTCTATCCTCGGTTCATGAAATGGTGTGATGATTACTTTTACATCAAGGTCTACAGTTTTTAACACCATTCTGGTTGTCCTGTCAAATCTTTGCATGTTCTGGATACTTTATCTTCAGAGTCATGTGTAGGGATAGATATAAGAGTCTCAAGGTTTGGTTAGACACATGAGGTTTGAAAACACTAAACATTTTGACGCTCTTGCTTGCAGCACCGTGACGAGAGCGAGGGCTTGGAGAATATTTTTTTATGCCTTGAACGACTATGATCAGGAGATGCTTCTGTAATTTTCCGCAGGTAATGATTGGCAAACAAAGCTTATGACATTTTTCTTTCTACAAACTTCGTAAATTCTAGGGTTAATCTGTCTCTTGATAGGTAATTGGTAGCTTCTCCATGCCAAATGCCAGGGGCCTGAGAAAGATAGCGGGGATCTGGCTGAGGCGAATATCAAGTTGAACCAGGAACTAGCCAATCATGGATCAGAGGTCAACGAGTTGCAGACAAAGCTCTCTGCCTTGGAGGCTGAGAAGGAGCAAACAGCCAATGACCTTCAGGCTTCAAAGATAATTATAGAAGATCTAACAAAGCAGCTTACCTCTGAAGGGGAGAAATTGAAGTTACAGGTAACACCATCAAGCTTATTATGTTTAACTAACATCTACAGTGCCACAGTTTCATACAATCTTGAGAACATGACACCAGTTTGTGCTGCAGATTTCTTCCCACGTTGAGGAAAACAACCAATTCAATGCGATGTTTCAGAGTACCAAGGATGAGCTCCAATCAATTATTGCCAAGCTTGAAGAACAACTAACCGTAGAGAGCTCTAAAGCTGATACTCTCGTGTCTGAGATTGAAAAGCTCAAGGCAGTGGCTGCTGAAAAGTCTGTTCTGGAATCACATATTGAAGAACTGAAAAAAAAAATTGACAGAAGATAAAGCTCACTTGAAAGAAGAGGTAATGCACTCATCTCAGACAGAGGAACTTATTAGTAGTATCGTTGAGGATCCATAAATAAAAGTACTGGTTTATTGATTGATGATGTTTCAACAGGTTGAAAATGCTGGTTTATTGATTGATGATGTTTCACTAGGTTGAAAATGCAGCTGCTGCGTCTGTAAAAGTGGCGGAACTGAACTCAAAACTGCAGGAAAACAAACATATCACTGGTGAACGAGATGTCCTCAATGAGCAAGTGTTTCAGCTTCAGAAAGAGCTTCAAGCGGCTCAGATTTCCATTGCTGAATAGGTTAATGGTCTTTCTTTTGTTTGAACTTTATATATCTCAAATAACCTTTTCGTGTTACTTTAGAACTCTTAAGTTTGATGATTAAAAAAAATGGTAATTCATCCTCCCTCATTATGTCACTAAGCTCTGATAACGTTTCCATGGAAATAGAAACAAGCACACTCCTAGAAGCATTTGGAGCTAGAGTCTGCATTAAAGCAATCACAAGAAGAGATCGAAGCTAAGAAAAAGGCGGTCACTAAATTTGAATCTATGGTCAAAGATCTTGAACAGAAAGTGCAGCACGCGGATGCTAAAGCTAAGGTCAGTCATAAATATCTCTGCGCAGAACTCTGTTTGGCTGATGACATACATACATGCAACGTATATATCATAACAATTAGAGGAAAATGACATAAGATTCATAAAAAATATGAATCAAAGTTTTATGCTATTTTTATGTTTGGATTTCGATTCTGCGTCATTGTTGTATGGCAAAGATGGCTTGGTTCAGTGGAAAGTTTCTCTGGGAGGATTTCCAGATCTCACTAGGGCAGTAAATCAATTCCAGGAGAGCGTTAAAAACATTTAAAAGAACTTTGACAACGCCCTTGGCTTTGACGAGAAGCCAGAAAAGGTCCTGCTTTGAGAGCTATTGCATCTATGAGCAGGTCAGGCTGCTGTTATTCGTTCTAGCTTTTGAGGGATTTGATTCCATCTATTGTTATTTAACATATGATCTATTCTGCAGGGAAGATTGGCTTAAGAAGTTTCTTCACTGGAAAGACGAATTTAATATACCCTGCTACACTACTGGCTGGGGACAAAGTTGCTTTGGGCTGACGTCAGGATTAATGTAAGAAGATCTTAGTTGTCAGTTTGGGAGTGTTGTAATGGCTTTATCAATGGAGTTTAGATTTTTAATTAGGTCGTGCTTCAAGGCACCAAACCCTTTTGTTTTTATCCCCACTTTCTTCCCGTTCTCTTCCTCGGATTTCACCGCGTCTTCTTCTTCCACAACGATCTTTGGGACTTCTCGGCTGATATTGAGAACCAGAGCTACAATGGAGTACTCCGAAACCATGTCACTTATCAGATCTGATAAGAAGTCGAGGGCTCTTAACTTATGCAGCATTGGGTAAATTGAGTTGAGTTGTCATTAGGACAAGAAAAAGGCAAGGTTTTTAAGTGTTCTGAGTCTTCTGACAGTGTTGAAGAACATCCTTAGCTGTTTTGTGTTGTTTAGAGTTTCTGACAGTGTTGGAGAAGAGTTCGACAAGGTTTTCACGGCTATTTGTGAAGGTAAAATCATT
>OVBW01000175.1:15567-33909 GCA_900406355.1 Erysimum pusillum | reverse complement strand
GGTGAAAATTTTAGGTTTTGTTTTTTAATTAATTCGATGATATATTTAAAATATATATATATATATTTACCCGTAATTATCGACAAATTTGTTTTAAAAAAATTCACTTTTCATGAAGTAGGAAAACTTAATCCCTATGAGATTTCTTAACATTATCTTTTTATATTTTTAAATTTATTTTTTTTATAATTTTCTTAACATTATCTTTGCAAATTTATTTAAATTTGAATATTTTCTCATAATTATCTTTTTACATATTTAAAATTATTATAAACAAATATTTTTTTGACACGTGTCAAAATCTATAACCGATAGATATGACACATGTCGCGATCTCTTGAGTTGCTAACTTCGAACATCCAACTTTATATAATAAGATTATTGTAAGAGTTTATAAGGCTATTATATGATTTTTACATGGTATTTATATGGTATTTATATGGTTTTTATATGGTTTTTATAAGATAATTATTGTAAGAATTTATAAGGCTATTATATGATTTTTACATGGTTTTTATATGATTTTTACATGGTATTTATATGGTACTTATATGGTTTTTATATGGCTATTATATCGTTTTTACATGGTTTTTATACGGTAATTATTTTATGGATTTATATGGTTTTTATATGGCTATTATATTATTTTTATATGGTTTTTATACGATAATTATTTTATGGTTTTATATGACTTTTATATGGTTTTTATATGGTAATTATTGTAAGGTTTTATATGGTTTTTACATGGTTTTTATATGGTAATTATTGTAAGGTTTTATAAGGTTATTACATGACTTTTATATGGTAATTATATGGTTTTTATATGGCTTTTACATGGTTTTTACATGGTTTTTACATGGTTTTTATATGGTTTTTACATGGTTTTTACATCGTTTTTATATGGTAATTATTGTAAGGTTTTATATGGTTTTTACATGGTTTTTATTTGGTTTTTATATGGTTTTCATATGGTTTTTACATGGTTTTTATATGGTAATTATTGTAAAGTTTTATATGGTTTTATATGGTTTTTACATGGTTTTTACATGATTTTTATAAGATAATTATTGTAAGAGTTTATAAGGCTTTTATATGATTTTTACATGGTATTTATATGATTTTTACATGGTATTTATATGGTTTTTACATGGTTTTTATATGGGTTTTTAATATAATTATTGTAAGAGTTTATAAGGCTGTTATATGATTTTTACATGGTATTTATATGATTTTTACATGGTACGTATTTATATGATTTTTACATGGTATTTATATGATATTTATATGGTTTTTATATGGTTTTTATATGGTTTTTATAAGATAATTATTGTAAGAGTTTATAAGGTATTTATATGATTTTTACATGGTATTTATATGGTTTTTATATGGTTTTTACATGGTTTTTATATGGTAATTATTGTAAGGTTTTATATGCTTTTTACATTGTTTTTACATGATTTTTATATGGTAATTATTGTAAGGTTTTATAAGGTTTTTACATGGTTTTATATGGTAATTATATGGTTTTTATATGGCTTTTACATGGTTTTTACATGGTAATTATTGTAAAGTTTTATATGATTTTTACATGATTTTTATATGATAATTATTGTAAGGTTTTATAAGGTTTTTACATGGTTTTTATATGGTAATTATATGGTTTTTAAGAGTTGTGTTTTGCTCTTGTGGTATACTTTTGGGCATCTTCTTTCTCCCAAAAAATAACCCTTTGCTTTTGTTTGCATTTCAGAAACAAAAGTTCCTATGGACGTTTTTGAGTCTTCATGTCTTTAGTCTTGCTTCAAGCAGCCTAGAGCCTAGGCAAAGATTGTAATTTAAGTTAAGTTACAACCATGAAGTTAAGTTACAACCATGAAGTCAGTTTCTTTTATAATTACAAAACTGATATTGCAAACACAACTATATGAGAGCCAAAATTCATTATTTATCATCAAGATTTCAAAGACAATGAAAAAAAAAACACTTTGTTCATTATTACATAGTTCTAAGAACCAAACAACACAAGTTCAGTTTCTTATCTAGCTGCAATATATAGTTCAATTGCACAAACAAAGCCACATAGTTGTCACCAAGACCTGACGGGCTTTCACTCCTCACTTTTTCACCATCTGCAAACTAAGCTTATACGCCAACAAACAAATACCATCATCATCGTTCAATTATATTAACCAGAAGACACAAAGCATTAACGTTTAAGCTATAATCGATTTTTTTCCCGATACTACGTAAACTAAGTAATCAGAGCTCATAAGAGGGACTTACAGAAGCGACAGAACCTTTTTATGTGGTATCGGAGTGTCCAGCTTCTCCACCGTGGGAACGGTCAAAACTCGAATTGTGCTCAGAGAAACCATGACGTAGACGATGATTCGAGTGGATAGTACCGGAAAGGGACTGAAGGAGAGCTGGCGTCTTCTTCTTCTATGTTGGGTTCGAAACTTGATTTGGGTGCTTGAGATTGGTAATAGACGCAAAAAAGGGAGCTCGAGAACACCGATGAAGCTACTGTAGAGAGTGACATTAAGAAGCTAATCAATTCGAACCAAAATCAGCCATCTCTGTCTCATCAATAGCCTTCTTCTTCTCTTCTTGATGCGTCATTTCAGCAGTACTAGTGCTAACAGTTTCACGATCACCTTTAGAATCAAAATCAAAATGCCCCTTTTATAAGCATAAAGACAGAGAGCTAGCTTCACATATTATGCAACAGATACACTTATCTACCATATCAAAAATACGATATAATCATGCAATCCGATTTCTTAGAGCCGATTAATTCTTAAGAATCTGAGGATTCCTGATCCACTCAATCAACGAAATCAAGTTTATTGAGATAGAGACAAAATTAAAAATCTTCAAATCAACAATAAATGGGAATTATTAAACAATCAAAATTTGAGAAAAATTCAATCTTCAGCACAAATACTCCACAAAACCAAACCAATTCGAATCAAGGAACAATAATAATCGAGAAGAATACCCGTAAGTTCCTTCACCAATCTGTTCAAGCTTCTCGAAGCAATCGACACTACGAGATCCCCAAATCAGAGGAGGCTCCTCCAGATTCAGCTGAAATCCAAGAAAGGAACCAGAACCATCTCTCTCCGCGTCAGTAATGAATCCCTTATCATCACCATTAGTCATCAGACTGACCAGAGCCACCGCCGGAGAAGGAAGAAGAAGAACGGCGGAGCAACAACGGACGCTTCTGAGAAGCTTGAACAGATTGGTGATGCTTCTGATTGAATAGTGAGGGCATTATCGTCTTTCTGACACAAAATAGGGGCATTTTTANTGTTCCATTATAATACACACCAAACATAAACCCATCTATTCCAAACTGTTGTCTAATACATAGCTTTAGTTTACATATTTACTATGATTTTGTTATTTTAAAACTAACATTTAAAAAATAAACCATTACTTACTAATTTTGGTTAAATAAATAATTTTAATATATTATATGGATTAATGCCTAAAATACTATACTCCATTTACATAACTTCATATTAATTTTGCATTATAATACACTCCAAACAAAACCAAATCAATTCCAAACTTTTGTCTAATAACATACGTTGAGTAATCATTGAAAACACTAATTTCTATTAGCTTAACTACCCACTATTTTTAAATAAGTTAGTAAATATTAAATTCTATTAAAAGTTACACAAATCCAAAACAAAAAAATTCCTCGCCTCCGACTCATCATGTAAGTTAACTATTAACCACCATTTTAATTTCCTTTTTAAACATATAAACCAATGAAAAAAAATTACAAAAAAAAAAAACAAAAAAAAATATCGGCCCGCAGCGGCCGCGGGTTAGATCCTAGTACATGTATAATATGTTCAACCTTTTCCTTCCATATAAACGATCGAATCCTTCGTTGTAATTCACAATTCAGAAATACATCTTCTATAAGAAATCAAATATATTTCAAATATATTCAAGTGTCCAGCTCTCTTCACACGGATATAATATTTTATCTTTTATTTATCATTTATCCTTATGATAAAATACTATTCTTATTATAACAGTCTTCTATATTTGTTCTCTCGGTTAATGAAAAATCTAATGGACATGAAATAAAATGCTAGCAAAGTCATTTGACTTTTGATTACCTAGTTAAAAGTAATCACATCTTTAAATTTTAACGATAAAAGTGTGTGTTGTTTAGAAGAAGTTTGGAGGAATGTGCGCTGTTTTTAGTTATGGAATGTTTGTCGTTCTTCGAGGGTATTTATTTATTTCTAGGGTTTTGCAGCCAAAGTCTCGCTCGGATCAGATCTCTAACATCTAGATCTCTAACGATAAAAGTGTGTGTTGTTTAGAAGAAGTTTGCAGGAATGTGCGCTGTTTTTAGTTACAGAATGTTTGTCGTTCTTATTTATTTCTAGGGTTTTGCAGCCAAAGTCTCGCTCGGATCAGATCTCTAACATCTTCCTCTCAAACGTCTCCACATCTTCCCTCTTCTTGAACGTCGTCTCCGATCAGCACCATGGAGGAGCACCTCAGATTCCTTTCCAAGGTCGACTATCCTTTCTGGAGGAGAGACGGAGACGTGACCATAGAAGACAGATGAAACTCCATTTCCAGACGGAACAGATCCGCCGCCGTTCCTCTTTCCACAGCCGCCGATTTTTTTTTAGGACCCATCATTTATTGAAAATAAATTTATAAATCGAATCAAATTAAATGGACTAAAATTTGTATTTTTGATCAAATAGATAGAAAAATACATTAATGTAAACTAGAAAATCTATAACACTAACGAAATTTAATATAGCGCACATCTCAATCGTCTTTTTAGAAAATGAAATGAAGTCTTCTCTGAATTGGTCCAACTCAAGTTGTAAATATTTTGCACAAAAAAAAAAAAGGTTGTAAATACAAGTGAACTTAATTTCGGAAAAAAGAAGCAAAATCTTTCGTTACGGAATAGAAAAATCCAAAAATGTTGAATAAGTACGTGACAATATTAATTTGTTTATGCACAATTTTCTTCAAAATCTTCACTGTCATAATTTTTTGTTTTGCTGAGTCTCAGATGTCAACTATTCCTACTTCTCCATCAGGTTCCTAATGAATCATGCAACATATATGAGTTTCGAGAGGTTTACCATTTGTATGCTCCTGTTTGATTCATAATTTGGGTTTCATATTCTATATATAATTTGGTAGATATACTAACATTCTAGTTTTAATTAACTTAGAAAAAACCGTATCTCATCTTTTAGAATTTGGTAGATAATAGTGCTAAGTGCTAAATTTATAATTTTATCGAGCGCAATTCTTTTCTGTTTACAGTAAAAAACAATTAATTTAATTTCATTTATTGTTAACATCTATATGGTTGAGACATTCGTTGTTTTTGTTAAATAAATATCTTCGCATAAGAGCCCATTTGTGTAGTAATTTTTAAAAATTTGTTTTATTTATAGTCTCATTTTATTACGTTAAAATGTTAAAAGAGTTTTTACCATATGTAATACTAGGGTNTTAATTTCATTTATTGTTAACATCTATATGGTTGAGACATTCGTTGTTTTTGTTAAATAAATATCTTCGCATAAGAGCCCATTTGTGTAGTAATTTTTAAAAATTTGTTTTATTTATAGTCTCATTTTATTACGTTAAAATGTTAAAAGAGTTTTTACCATATGTAATACTAGGGTGATTGCAATTTTTAAATCAAAATAGTGAACTGATAATGTTGATGAGAACAAGTAACCCTATAATGTATAAATGTAAAGATAGCATTAATCACTGAATACGGNTGATTGCAATTTTTAAATCAAAATAGTGAACTGATAATGTTGATGAGAACAATTAACCCTATAATGTATAAATGTAAAGATAGCATTAATCACTGAATACGGAGTGTCANGATTTTCAAATTCTATATGCATTTACAAATCAATGAACCAATAAAGGCCCCGGAGTGTCGNAATCCATACAAAAATCATGTGTTATTCAATAACTGATTTTAAAATCTTTATGAAAATCATGTGTTATTGGTTCTATGATTTATAAATATTAGTTCAAATGCTATGTTATTCGTTTAGTGATTTGTTTTTGGATTTTAAAATCTACGGTTTAAAATAAATGGATTTGCATGAATTTGAAAGTGAAAAATAGAATGATTCAAATTCGTGGGTAAAACCTGTTATTTCAAAATCCATATGTCTTTAATTTCAAAATCAATACGGATTTTCAAATTCTATATGCATTTACAAATCAATGAACCAATAAAGGCCCCGGAGTGTCGCGTGGAAAGCTATTTGACCAATATGCTTTGGGTCAAACAATGAGCCCCATTGGACAAGCACTTTCATCAATCCCTTCATTAATTCCATTTAACAATCTCCAATTTTTGAGTTTAATAAACAAGCTACTCTTTGCATTTAATAAACTTTGTAATAAACGAGGCAATAGACATGCATGTCATATGGAACGATGTAATCTTAGAAAAACAATAAAAATATGACACAACAACTCATTTATCATTATGCAAAAAAAATGGCATATCTGAATATGTAAATTTGCGAACTAACTATAACACCTCATCCTAAGCTAAGTTAGCTAACGTACACTACGTAAACAAGTATTTTCTTGTCGTCCGCAAAGTTACTTCATTGTTTTGATATTGAATACTACTGATTATCAAAAATCTAAATAATCAGTGGTTTTCGAGCAATTATCTAAATTATTGGCTGTGCATAGATGTCGTATACTATATATTGAATAGTATGGCAGCCTTAATCTGTTGTCAACCAATCAAAGAAATAAATTACGTGTTGTGAGTAAATATTATCAATAATTTCAATAAATGCTTGTTACTCGTCGCTATAGAGCAATATTTATTGCGATTGAAATTTCATTTATAGGTTACAGTACATTTTCTGTTTATAGAACTAGAAATTGAACCGACTGTTTTTTTCGTGGAGGAATTTTGCATGTTGAGTTGTTAGAGTAAAGTTTGAATTTCCAAACATTTGAGTCAAACTGTTGATGTAAGCAAAATTACCACAGGATCTTCATGACATCAAATAATTCCCTTAGAGTGCCAATTATTCGATTTCCCACACACGCAAAAAAAAAAAAAAAACTATTTTAATATTTAAAGACATACCTTGATATGAATCAGTAAGCAACATGCAAAATGTAGGATATTAAGATTAAGAAAATATAGAATCATGCTATATAAACCCGTAATAAGTTGTTTCTAGATAAAACTTAAGAATATGTTAAAAAAAGTCGGACATTCTTACAATTTAAACCGTTAACAATAGTCAAACACCAAAAACAGAGATCAGTAATTGGTAGGATTCAACCTAGACACACAAGAGAATTATTTTGTGCGACCAAAATCAAACAAACTGATCTAAACAATTGGTTTCTGCATGTAACTATCTAAAGTAGTGATTCTTATAGTTCCAAACAAATTCGAAATGCTAGAAATATTTATTGCGTGCGTTCACCTAATACATGCATAATTGAAAAGAGTTTCGATGAAGTTTTGAATTTCTTGGCAACGAATTTGGTCAGACCACTTACAGTTACAGGCCAATAATCATACCGATCCATTGATTTATAGTTTTTACTTGATATGCTACTATATAGCCTATGTTGACAAGTCTTGGTACGAAGAATCTTCTCCATTGATTCATCCTCTCTCTTTTCCTTGACAATAATAAATTAATAATAATATAATCCGAGTTTCTAAGAAAAAAAAAAGAGATCAAGTCAAGTACGAAACGAATCAAAAACTCCGATTTAAGGATAACGTTTCAAACTAAAGAAAAGATCTATTTATCTGTCAGTTATTCACATATTTTCTTTTACAAAACTGAAAAACAAAACATTACTTCTTCCATGTACATCTACATTAGTTAGAAGAAAAAACCCTCCATAGTAAAAGCTTCTCATAATTTAAGCTCACCTGCAGGGCTACATTAAAAACAAAAAAAATATCTAAAACATTTTTGTCTATGTCATCTTTACTTGTCATTTTCACTTCTTTTTATTTTCCAATGCTTAATTTTCACAAATTTTTCCATCCATTTGATTCTGAACAGCTTTCACCGCTGCAATTCTCGCAGCCGTTGCAGCTTTATTAGCTGCAGCCACGGCTCGTATCACCTGCTCATCGACCCGTCTCTGATTATGTCCTTTCTTCGACCTTTCTCGAGCACTCTGCAATTAATTAAACCATTAAGCATCTTTTAATCTGTTTAATTTCTCTAACTAAAAAGTTCCATCCTTTTGGTATATAAATACTCCTATAAAATACCTGAACCGCTCGATGAACCGGGTCGGATTCCGGAGAAAGATGGTTTACGAGATTACCATCATCCCATTCACCGGATTTGATATCACCGGTTCTGAATCTATACGTGCCATAGCCTTGTTTACGACCTTCATGCCAAGCTCCTTCGTAATAGTGACCATTAGCGAAATGGTAAACACCAAAGCCATGAATCTTGTCTCCAAAATACTCACCTGCGTACTTATCTCCATTTCTACAAAAATTTCATAAAATCAGAACTCAGAAATAAAAACAGAGATAAAAGCTTTTTTTTTANCATGCCAAGCTCCTTCGTAATAGTGACCATTAGCGAAATGGTAAACACCAAATCCATGAATCTTGTCTCCAAAATACTCACCTGCGTACTTATCTCCATTTCTACAACATCAACAACAAAAATTTCATAAAATCAGAACACAGAAATAAAAACAGAGATAAAAGCTTTTTTTTTATTATTTCTTACCTGAAATGGTAAGATCCAAGTCCATGTTTGACACCAAATTTGAATTCTCCAACATAAGAGCTTCCATCAGCACAAGTTTGAAGACCAAAGCCATGGCTTTGACCATTGAACCATTCACCAGAGTAAGAATCTCCCGTGTAAAACCAGTAAACTCCATAACCATGTCTCAGTCCTTGCTTGTACTGTCCTTTATACTTACTTCCTTTAGACCAGCATTCGATTCCATAACCATCGTATCTTCCATTGATCCAATCTCCTTCGTATCTTCCATTAACGAAATAGTAGTAAACTCCACTTCCATTACACTTTCCTCTGTTGAATTCACCTTCGTAGAAATCTCCATTGCTGAAGAATTGAACTCCTTCTTTGACCACCAGTTTATTTTTTTCTTCTTCGTTGATCGGTTCAGGTTTTGAATCTCCGATGTACCATTGAACCGGTTTCGGTTTGGGTTTGATTCGAGACCCTACGCGAATCTGTTTGATTGCGATTACGGTTCGGTTGATAACCGCCATGTTTCTCGATGCGAAGAAGAGAGCAACGGCGACGAAAATCAAACCTAGTAACAGATTCTCCGACGTGAAAATCTCATCAACAAAGAATAGTAAGAAAGATGAGAAACTGAGGAAAGAGAGAGAAGCGAGTGTGAAGGCGAGACCCGGTTTAATTCGGTTACTTGACCCGAATGATTTAACCGGTTTTCTCCTCCTCTGTTTTTCCTCTTTCTCACCGGCTTCTAGATCTTCTTGTTCACGGCGGTCGTGAGAGATTTCGTTGAAGTCACATTCAGTGATCGAAGAAAGGCTTGACGATCGAATCGTCGGAGATGATCTGAGTAACGACGATTGAGTCCTCGTCAGTTTCGTTTTGCTCATCTCCGATAATCTCGCGGAGAAAATAGGCGAGAAAACAGAACAAAAATCAAAGAGCAAAAACCTTTGGTGGTGTGAATCACCACTTTCTTTCTCGATTTTTCCGGCCAAATCTTAAACGGAAATACGTTAACCACCACTGCACCACTGTGCCGAGCATCGCAAACGGAGGAGAACACGAGAGATCTCTCAATTTCAGCAAAATCTTGTTCTATTAGTCGTTTTTATTTTTCCGATACCGGAGAGTTTTTCACGGCGAAGCTAAAAGGAAGAAGAAGAAGAAGCTCACTTTGCTTAAGAGAGATCGAGAGAGAGAGAGAAAGCTTAGAAGCGGGTTTGGGATTATTTTAAGAGTCAAGAAAAATGGAGTCGGATTCAATATTGACCATTAGATGAAAATCTGACGGTTGATTAACGAAAGCAAAGAACGGTAGCCGTTGGATCTGAGTAAGGGAAGAAGAAGTCACGGTCTTGACGGGGAATATTAGGAGGGACGCTTTTTAGCTTTACTAACTGTTGCAGGCCGGCACGTGCCGCTACACACATCTATTGGTCACACAATTTCATTTTATTTTTAAAAACTAACTTTTTGTTTTTATAATTAAAACTTTAAAATTTGCCGAAGAAATCTCTGCTTTTGGGGGAATTTTCTAAATCAGTAATTATAACAGTTTATCTGGACTTTCAGTAGAATCTTTATAAACTTTAGTCTATATTCATGGTATGTATATACTTTTTTTATTATATTAATAGAAAAAGTGTAACATAGACTAAGTAAAATCAGTCGTATGTAAAATCAACAATTCATATTGGGAAAAAAGATAGTTGGTGAAAACTGTAAAGTGTAGGTAATCTACCAATCGAACGGTCGAGATTTATTACTGGATACGGAAATAAAAATACAAATAAAGAGATGAAACATTAAAAAACGGGTTTGGATCAAATTGTGAATAAAAACATAAAGTACTTATTAACCAAACATCCTCGCATGGTGCACTCCGCATTAGTAGGCCTCCGGTATATACTTTAAAAATCTTCACATGGGACAATATTATACTCATTTAATAGTTAATACAATGCAAGATAAATAAATATACTCATCTATAATATCTACATGTATACTTAAATTTTACAAATTAATCTATGATGAAAACTTATCTTGCAAGATGATATTTTTAGAAAGCTTTTTCTTCAAAAGTTAGAAAACGACAATCTTAAGCTAATGACATTAGAATAACAATGGTTTTTCTAGTATTTGAATAATTAAGCTAACATCGCTTTCACTGAGATCTAAAGTCTTAAGTTCTTCTGATGCATTCAATTACTTTTTTTAACTTTCGGCTTAGAAAAGATTATCCGACATCGAAAATATAGTAAAATATACTTTCAGTCTTTCAGAGAATATTCAACCTTTAAATTTATTAATTTACTCATTTAGGATTTTCCAAGAATAATTAAACAAGTNTTACTTTTTTTAACTTTCGGCTTAGAAAAGATTATCCGACATCGAAAATATAATAAAATATACTTTCAGTCTTTCAGAGAATATTCAACCTTTAAATTTATTAATTTACTCATTTAGGATTTTCCAAGAATAATTAAACAAGTGAAAACACGACGACAATGCCTACTCTATCGCATTTAATAACGTGAACTTTACTTTATTAATTTGCATTGCTGATTCAAAGTCTCTCCTCAAATAGAACCGGAGAAGAACGAACACAAGTTACACAACAACATAAAAATAAAGTATATCTAATTCAAACTTTCAGACTTTTCTCTTTAGCTTCTGCTTCATCCTCTCAATTGCACCACGCAACGTCTCTTCGTCTTTACAGAACGCAAACCTAACCAAATTCTTCCCTTCTTCTGGATTCAGATAAAAGACGCTTGTGGGGATCGCAACAACCCCAACTTCTTCAATAAGATACTCACAGAAGGCGACATCATTCTCCAGTCCAAATGGCGTGTGATCCGCAACCACAAAGTAAGTCCCGCTCGATGGAAACACTTTAAACCCGACTTCCTTCAAACCCTTAACCAGAGTCTCCTTTTTCGCGTTGTAATCTCTTTTCAGCTCTTTGAAGTAAGACTCTGGTGCCTTGAGAGCTGCAATGGCTGCCCACTGCGCTGGTGTTGATGTGGCGAATGTAAGGTAAGAGTGTGCTTGTCGAACTCCCCAGGTCAGATGAGGCGGCGCAATCGCCCAGCCGATCTTCCATCCGGTTAAAGAGAAAGTCTTTCCCAGAGAATTCATGGTCACGGTTCTTTCATACATACCGGGAAGAGAAGCTATGGAAATATGATCCATTTCAAAAGCAAGCTTATCGTATACTTCATCTGAGAACACAAGCACATCGTTTTCAATGCAGAGAGATGCAATGGTTTCGAGCTCCTCTCTCGTGAACATCTTCCCGGTTGGGTTGTGCGGAGTGTTCATGAGGATGGCTCGGGTCTTGTTAGTTACTGCAGCTTTGAGCTCTTCCAAAGGGACCGAGAAGTCCGGTGGGCGTAAAGTGATTCCTTTTACCTTAGCACCAGCCATTGAGAGTGTTGCTTCATAGGAATCGTAGAAAGGTGCAAAGAGAATGACTTCATCTCCAGGGTTTATTAAACCCAACATAGTTGCAGCTATGGCTTCTGTGCAACCAGATGTAACAGTGACTTCTTTCTCCGGATCAACAACAAGACCTGTATCTTCACGAAACCGTGCTGCTATCGCAGAATTGAGCTCAGGAATGCCGTGTCCACGAGCATACTGGTTTTTACCATCTTTAATGGCTTGGATCGCAGCTTCTTTGACAAAATCAGGACCGTCGAAATTGGGAAAGCCTTGGCCTAGGTTGATTGCACCATGTTTGACAGCCAATGTACTCATCTGAGTGAAAATCGTAGTCTTGAACTTCTCTAATCGCTTCGCTACCTAACAAAATAAGTCCGAAGCTGATTAGAATAACACAGAGAAGTCTAAGATGTAGCTATAATTTGAGATGAGTAATGTATAGATAACCAAGATTTGATGAAATTATCTACAGAAAATGAATGAGAATGCAAATAGATCCGGTTTTAGAGGTTCTGACTGTTACTTTTTTTTGGTCAGAAAGATATTTTTCATTAAAACTCAAGGTTCAGCAGAAGCTGATTCAAAATACAGGAGGGCACTTTTGACCATAGGATTGGCTGAGCAAGGAAATAAAAGAAACAGATACAGAGGTTCTGAGTGTTAGTAATATCTCAATACTAAAGCCAAAACTGCAAATTTGAGTTACTTAAAACACAGTGTTCAATTGAACATACGAGAAGAATCAATTCTTGAAGTCTAACGAAAAAAAATGGCAATTAAGTGTGTCATGGAGCTACNCTAAAGCCAAAACTGCAAATTTGAGTTACTTAAAACACAGTGTTCAATTGAAAATACGAGAAGAATCAATTCTTGAAGTCTAACGAAAAAATGGCAATTAAGTGTGTCATGGAGCTACAAAGATGAGAGCATAGTGTAAACTGTTAAAAGGTACCGTGGGGCCGTACAGAATGAACAAAGTGGGATCCAAATCGGACAAAATTCGAAATGATTTGGCAGAGAGGCAAAAAGAAAAACATCAAATTGACAGAACAGCAGCTTCCAATGTTGCAAAAGCAGTGCCCGAACGACATGATTCAAATTGAATCTTCCAAAAATCCAAACGCGAGAATCGAAGCATATGCCTTTTTCATCATTTGATTGATACAGACAGAAACTATTTGTACAGTAGAGACCCCACGGAATGTAGAAGATAAGAGAAGAGAAGATCACCTGGACGGGTTTCTGAGTTTGCTGAGTGGACTCGTTCTGAGTCGTAAATGTGGTCATGGTGGCTCCGATTGGGCGGTGGATTTTCGCGTAGCTTCGTCGGGAATGACACGAAAATGGGAGAAGAGAGTATTTGAAGCTAAAATGTCTGAGCATTACACTATTTGTGTCCAGGTACATTGACTCTGCATTACCAGAAAGAATTTCGCTAAGCTTTATTAGGGTTTTCGATTCGCTCGCAATTTAGGAATTTTTCTTTTCACACACAACACAAGTTGCAACTTTTGACCATTAAGGAGGGTTTTTTTTTAAGCTTTATTGGGACGTCAGTGGGCTTTTACAACACGACTCGTTACTCATCATTCATGGGCCACGCCTGTAAGATGACGCAGCCAAGTTTTAATTTGGTGTTAACTTTTTTTGTTTTCTTTTAAATCTTCTAATAATATAAACCAAAAAGACGGCAAAAAGCTAAGAAGATACCAATTTATCTTTTTTGGTCAAAAAAATTTGCTTCATTAGCCAAAAAAAAACCTCAATTGTATTTCGATTGGCCTAATCACACTTACTGTTAATTCAATTTAATAATTTTTGTAATAAATCGTTAAATTTGACTAACATTAGTAGACGTACCTCGACCAATTCAATGTACATTGGAGATTTTTTTGTTTAGTAAAACTGTGAAAATATATTTGGTCAAGACGGATAAACTGTGGATTTTTAATTAGTAAAAGATAAAGGATATGTGACCCGAGGGTATAGCCCACCAAAGCTGGCTTTCAACTCCACTTACTCTTTGTGGGTTAATGTAAGCCTTTTGTGTGGCCAAGTTTGAAAAGTATAGCTTTTTTTTGTCATAAAAAAGTATAGCTTTTATAAGATGAATAGCTCCTGAATTGATAAGTGTTGGAAACTTTATATATTATTAGAATGTATACTATCTACTACACAGTACTACATGTTATAGTTGCCTTGATGTATTTTCTAGCTAGAGTTCTAAATGTTATAGATGAGTTTGGACATGTTTTGGAAATGTCGGTTCGCTATGTGGAAGGACAAGGTAACCCGATTATCCAGCATTGAAATCATTCTTAGAAGAGTTTCACAGCTGCCTGCTTAGTTTATTCTTAGACTCTTAGATGTGAGGTATCGAATCTTTACGACTCCGAAGGTATTTAAGTGTGTAAAGTTTCTATAACCTAAAGTTTTCTCTTTTGCAGTGCACTAGGGACGTGGGTGTTCTCAGTCTTAGGACCGTTGATTGCAATCCCGGTTGGCATAAAACGAAAGTCTAGCACCACTCGTCTTCTTTGGCACAACAGGCACAATGCTCGACATCATTATTGGAGTCAGTCTAGCACCACTCGTCTTCTTTGGCACAACAGGCACAATGCTTGACATCATAATTGGAGTCAGTCAGTGCGTAAGAAAGCACGCAGAACATCAAATGAAGTTACAAGAAGCTCAGTTTGCAGCGACCAAATCTAGAACCCGAGACCAAAGATTCCTAATCTTGATCTCTCTGACCTCAACCTTGTGCCAATATATCTTTTGACCCTAAAGCACTTCTCAACAACATGGAAAAATTACAATTAAGTTTTTATGTTTGTAATGTTATTTAGCAGAGGCTTGTTTTCTCAATGGAACATTACAGGTGAAAGCTTTTTGATGATTTTGGCCAACCCAAAACTAAAAAATATTGGGAAAGCAAATCCATGAAAACAAAGGAAATAGAAACACATTTAACACCACTTCGAACCCAACCGATGGGGATTCCAGACCGAACCAAAAACAACGGTAAGTCCCCACATTGGTCTCTATGTATCTATATCATCCAACTACGGAGCTGTTCTCTTCCGACATGATTTTTTTTCAGCAACTGTAATCTAAAAAATATACAACAGTTGCTATAATCTGCCTCTTCAGAGATCTCTTTGCTCCAAATAATATGAACTCATGTAGAGCCTCGCTCCTATATCGAGCGGACCGTCATCTCCACCAACAGCGTGAAGAACCACTGGAATGGTTGAGAAAAGCTGAACAGTCAAAGGAAAAACCGCAGGGGCAACCTCATCTTTTGACACAGCCTCTGATGACTCGGTGTCATGGACAGACAATGCACTGCATTTTGCAACACATAGGTCACAAGGACTCACCACATAGGCAACTTCCTTCAAGGGCTTGAAATAGCCTCTTCCACCTCTCTTGAAATAGAGTTTATCAAGAATTAACGTTGATGTTGCCTCTAGCCAGTCTGCACACAAGCCTTCGATTTGGTCATAATTTATTCTTCGTTCAATCTGTGACAGCATCAATAACGACAAGTGTTAAGCAGATTGTAAACAGGGATTTAGATAGTCTGGTAAATTAATCAGTAGAGACTTACGCCGAGCTTGCTAATGTAAATAGTCATAAATCTTGATCCCACGTTCATGACTCTAGCTTCGCACGGAAAAACCTGCAGGGAAAGGAATAAATGAGATTTCTTAACAACCATAGACATAAGAAGCAGCGGAATGATGCAATTTTCCAATTTACTTACCTCTTTTTTCTTTAGCACAAACCAAGCGTAGAGCTTATCACATGCATCTCTGACTTTTCGAGAAGCCATCTTCCTCTCATTGCAATGAGCAGCGACATCAGAGAGTATTTCAGTGGAGGGAACACCATGTTTCAAAGCAGCGACCGATAATGCTTCCTTGCCCTCCATAGATTCAGCAGCATCTTTATTGAAATGAATGCCAGTGAAACAGCTTCTCACTTCATCCTTTGAAGTTTGCTTCTGCTTTGAGTACAACTCCTCAGCCTCAAGTGCAGCAGCTACCGCACGATGAACGACTATGTCAGGGTACCGTCGCAGAGGAGATGTGAAGTGAGTATAGAGAGGAACAGCTAGTGCATAGTGTCCCCACTCAGCAACACTGTTCTTCAAATTCCCAGTGCAGAAGTAAGATGCTAACTGCATAGGTTTTATAGCATAATTGTTGAGAATATCTACAAAGACTGAGTCATGCTTGAGGTTTCCCGTGATTTTCTCCAACGACTCCTGGAGTTGGCCAGAAGAGGAAATGTCCAAATCCATACCATGCTTTGAACAAAAGCCTTCAAATTCTTTGAGCTTGCGTGTATTTGGTTCTGGATGCCTCCGGAGCAGTGCGCTATCAGGGTAAGCTCGAGAAATAACCTCGGCCGCTGTTATATTTGCTAAGAGCATAAACTCCTCAACAAGAAAATTTGAACCCTTTCTAGAACACATCACAAAATCATACGGAACTCCATGTTCATCAAATAGAAAAACAGGCTTCGAATTCTCCAGCTGCAAAGCCCCATTTGTAAATCTTTTTTGCCTTAAAATGGTGGAAATCTCACTAAGCTGTTTGACAGATCGAATTACATCACTCCACTCAAAAGATCCATGCAACGCAGGCCAGCCATTTTCTGCAACATCATTTAACCCATCTATGATGTCTTGAGCATGGTCATATGAAAGCTTGCAGCATGACCGTATAACAGTACGACCAATCCAGCGGTCTATCACATCCCCTTCGCTATTTATATCCCAGATGATAGAAAAAGCAAGTCTATCGACTCCTGGATTGAGTGAACCTACGTTCTCTGACAACAACGGAGGCAACATTGGTACTTTTCTCTGCAACATGTAAACACTTGTTGACCTAAACTGAGCTTCTGTGTCAAGAGCAGTCTCTGGTAAAACAAAGTAGGAGACATCAGCAATGTGAACACCGACTCTAAAAAAACCGCCGGGTAAACTTTGCACTGATAGAGCATCATCGAGATCTGTAGCCGTCGAGGGGTCGATGGTTAATACACACAGGTCTCTCAGATCTTTTCTACGTTGAACCTCTTCTTCTGGTACTTCCCAAGGAACACGTGGAAGACTAGTAAGTGAGCCAGGAGAAAAGTCAGAATCACAAACCACGTTCTGATATAATATCGCACTGATCTGAGGCTCCAATTCACTGCCTCGGCCGAAGAGATGGGTAATTTGGGCAATGGGAAATGGACTCCCTTCACCCCAGTCCACAATTTGGGCAGCTACCAGCTCTGCCTCGAGAGTTGGATCAACATTCTCAAGTCTTGTTCTAATGCTTCCAGGTAAGAAATGGAATGGAACAATCAATTTAGGAAACCTAGGGTCAGCAGGCATCATTTGGACGTATTCATCATCAGAAAGAGGCAAAGGAGACTTGCACCTTTTTGCATCACCTTCCTTGTAATGAATCCATCCCTTGACATCAAGCAAGCCAACGATAGAATCCCTTACAAGTGATTTTTCAACAACAGCAACTACTTGTCCAGTTGGTCGTTTGTGGGGGAAGGAACTAAGGATGCCGCATAGCTTCTCAACCGCACTGCTATTTCCTTTCTGCTCACTAGAAGAACCCACACATGAATCCAGTAATGGTGTAGAACTGCGACTAACCCGGTTCTTAGCTCCTTGTCCTATAACCGAAGATTTGTTTGTCGAGAACTCATCTTCAAAACCTTCCACCACATCATCAGCATTCTTTTGTCGAGCATTTTTGTCATCTTTCTCTGGGGGATTGTTCGATTCTTCAGGCTTAGCAACAGTTTCAGTAACAAATCCTTTCATCTTGGGCCACAGTGAGAGCGGATCCAATTTAATAACAACAGTATCTCCTTCCACCTAAATAAAGAAACACAAGTCTAAACTTGAAAAAGCGAACCAATGAATTAAAATAAAATCTCTCCAACATGGGCCAAAAGGATTGAACAAAAAAACATAAGCCAGGAAGCTTAGTGCACAAAGTAAACCAAACTTACTGCTCTATTTTGGCCGACATTTCCATTGATGAGAATATCTGTTGGGACTCTATCGATCTTACAGTAAGCCTTTCAAGGA
>OVBW01000174.1:22712-32744 GCA_900406355.1 Erysimum pusillum | reverse complement strand
GTATTTGTCACTAATTCCGAAACATGACCAAAATTTTGTAATACAATAGTCTGTGTTAGTGTATTGCCATTGTTTCATTTCTCGGATTTAACATGTATAATGTGTGTTATTGACTGAAAATTTTATAATAATTTTAGCAAAAAACCATTAATAATTTTTAGGTCCTTTGTAACATACTCGTATATCATCATGGACATGCGGATTTTTTCTTTGTTTCGGTTAGAGATCTAGAACACTTGTAATCTAATGAATCATTGATTAAATAAACGTACTTTCCAAGCCAGAACCTCATCATCTACGTTCTTTTTCAAATCCTAATTTGTTATCTTGTGGGAAAATCCTAATATGTGGGAAAACAGGAGAAGAGACGGTCAGAAATGGACCAACGGTCAAACACCAAACCATCAAATCACATTCACTAAGCTAGTACAGTCGAGACTTTAAGTGGATTTGCCTTAACGAATTAGGCCAATGTTCTTATCCATCACCGTCCTGTCCAGTTTACCATTTTATACCATCTTTACATAATTACATAATTACAATTTAATACGCATGCATATGGGTTCGAATAGTGGTCATGGTTGGTCTGTTTTGTCTGCGACAAATGTGGGGAACGCTTTTTCAAAAATAAAGTTTCATAGACGTGTCGTGCCGCGCATACTATTACGTGACCATGGCACAAATCTAAATGCGACATACAGAATAAAAAACCGTATGCATGTGAATATATATATATGATCGATCAAACAATTATATCACCTTTAAGTTTTTGTGTTAAAAGAAATATAATCGGTTGAAACCAATTTGCTAAATTCCTCGAGCATTTTAGTTCACCATTTAAATCTTTTGCACCAACCAATTTTATTTTGAAGTTTGTTTTTATGTACAAGCATTCGGAATCTATCAAAATTATATCTATTTTGTTATCTGTCGATCCACAGTCTGAAAACCAAAGTATATATGAAATTATTTGGTAGNGTGCCGCGCATACTATTACGTGACCATGGCACAAATCTAAATGCGACATACACAATAAAAAACCGTATGCATGTGAATATGATCGATCAAACAATTATATCACCTTTAAGTTTTTGTGTTAAAAGAAATATAATCGGTCGAAACCAATTTGCTAAATTCCTCGAGCATTTTAGTTCACCATTTAAATCTTTTGCACCAACCAATTTTATTTTGAAGTTTGTTTTTATGTACAACCATTCGGAATGTATCAAAATTATATCTATTTTGTTATCTGTCGATCCACAGTCTGAAAACCAAAGTATATATGAAATTATTTGGTAGTCTATGCATCTTCAACAATTTCCTCTTACATGCATGTTTCATTATCCCAATACTAAGCCTAAGGGTATAAAAAATATGAGTTTTTTTTGTGTGTATAAATCCCCTTGTGAATTCTTTGGCATTTTTCTAAAACACTTTCTATTTTCCTTACATCGAAAACCTCATTTTATTAGCATTAGGTGACGCACGAACCGGTGCCCATGTATACATGTTTTTTATCTATAATATGATGGTGCTGATTGGATTTCAATTATGTCGTCAACCAAGCCAAAATGACAGTTGCCAAGGATANGCCTAAGGGTATAAAAAATATGAGTTTTTTTTGTGTGTATAAATCCCCTTGTATATTCTTTGGCATTTTTCTAAAACACTTTCTTAGTTATGATGGTGCTGATTACATCGAAAACCTCATTTTATTAGCATTAGGTGACGCACGAACCGGTGCCCATGTATACATGTTTTTATCTATAATAGTATGATGGTGCTGATTGGATTTCAATTATGTCGTCAACCAAGCCAAAATGACAGTTGCCAAGGATATTTTCTTGGTTTTATTTTCCTTGCAACTAATTAAGTACGTGATTATCAGATTATGTATACGACTAATTAAGTGTTACGTGACACAGGGTTAATGCGGGGTCTTAGTTAGTCGGCAGGTAATGATATTTACTCATANCACAGGGTTAATGCGGGGTCTTAGTTAGTCGGCAGGTAATGATATTTACTCACATACAGTAATCATATTATTAAATACTTACTTTCTCTCTCTTTCTTTTTATAATTTGTATAATAAAACAAAACTAATCATATAGCCTCTTTCTATATTCGATTTCCCCCAAATGGATTCGCCCCATACTTTTATGTTTAACATACCCTTTTCTCACTTTGTCATCTTATATGAGTGAATTTCTCTTAACTCTAATTGCTGCCTTGCTTCTAATGACAAAAAAATCAAATACTACAAAACTCCAATTGCTCCTAGCCAATAAATAAAAAGCACACACGTCGACATTAATCATTTTATTATAAATTAAATCGAGACCCCCGGTCCGCCCATTCAGATCTATGTCTCTTTCCCTCTCTATATCTATACTACACAAACCAATCTTTCATACACTATTGNAAGCACACACGTCGACATTAATCATTTTATTATAAATTAAATCGAGACCCCCCGGTCCGCCCATTCAGATCTATGTCTCTTTCCCTCTCTATATCTATACACACAAACCAATCTTTCATACACTATTGTCTCTCTCTCTCTTCTTCATCTTCTCCATGAGCTTCTAAAGATAAAAGCTTGTGACCCTTTTCCACTTATAAATCTTTGCTTAAGAAAGAAAACTCTTTTCTTCACCCTTCAATAGCATAATAAAATCAAAGGAAACGACATTATTTTTATTGTTCTCTTTAATACCCTAATTTATTTTCCGAGAAGAATCCAAGAAGCAAACAAGGAGACATGAGCAGCACTTTCGAAGAGTCTCTGAAGTCTATGTCGTTGGATTACCTAAACCTCTTAATCAACGGTCAAGCTTTCTCCGACGTCACTTTCAGCGTGGAAGGCCGTCTAGTCCACGCGCACCGCTGCATCCTCGCCGCTCGTAGCCTCTTCTTCCGAAAATTCTTCTGTGAATCTGATCCTTCACAAACCGGAGCTGAATCAGCTAGCCAAACCGGGTCAGGAGCCAGAGCAGCCGCAGTGGGAGGAGTGATACCGGTTAACTCGGTCGGTTACGAAGTTTTCTTACTTCTACTTCAGTTCTTATACAGTGGTCAAGTCTCAATTGTACCACACAAGCACGAGCCTAGATCGAATTGTGGAGATAGAGGATGCTGGCACACTCATTGCACTGCAGCCGTTGATCTCTCCTTAGATATCTTAGCCGCCGCTCGTTATTTTGGCGTCGAGCAGCTCGCGTTGCTTACTCAGGTTCGAATTCTCATTACTACATCAAGTCTCTTTAGGTTAATGATTCTTGTTCTTTAATCTTGGTAAAGTACTGTACCGGTTTTGGGTTTGGTTTGGTTTAGTTCGGTTGAGATGAAATTTTGAAACCCTATTGAGGATAATTAAACATGTGAATATAGAGAGTTGCATTTGACTTGATTTCATGTGTAACTGAGCTTAAATATTGCCTGCATTGCATGTACTGCATCTTTCTTTCCCAATTTAGTCGACGGCGATGGACTGATGTGTTGTGTTGCACACTGAGAAGTTTCCTAAAAAATGGAGCTTTTTGATGGTTTTTTTTTTAAATTCTTTTTTCTATATACAAACTCTTTCTTTAATAGAAAATATCTTTGAAAATAGTAACTTTGAATAGTAATAGTGATTTTATTAGCTAGTAGCGCAAAAATTAAGAAATGTCTTAATCATTATGCTATTTTTGTAATCACATATTTGTGAGGATCGCCATTTACGTTCAGCATTCCCGCAATTCCTCAAATGTAATGACCAAATTTGGAAGAATTTTATTATTCCATTGGCTTTTAATTAGTTTAACTAGAATTTTGTCGCTTAAGAAATTTTGCCATTTCATTTCGCATCCATTTCCACAATCTTGGGTTTCACAATGATATTTGCCCATGAAATAAAAAAAGGGTTTCACAATGATATCAAAGCATGAGCAAAAGTTTTTCTCTTCTATTATAGTCTTATCTTACTTTCCTCATTTGAATTTATATATAAAATGAAAACCCTTGGTGAAACATGGTTTCTTTTGAGGACTCCTTTATAATAAACATGATAGTCATTTTGATGGAAACTACTGTCTTTGAACTCAACATTTAGTCTTTAAAGCCAACTGTGTTTTTTTTCCCTCTCACAGAAACATTTGACAAATATGGTGGAGAAAGCCTCCGTTGAAGATGTGATGAAAGTGCTAATAGCTTCAAGAAAGCAAGACATGCATCAATTATGGACCACTTGCTCTTACCTAATCGCCAAATCCGGTCTTCCACATGAGATTCTAGCCAAACATCTCCCAGTCGAACTCATCGCCAAGATTGAGGAGCTCCGTCTCAAATCTTCAATGCCTCTCCGTTCCCTAATGCCTCACCACCATGACCTAACTTCGTCTTTAGACCTCGAGGACCAGAAGCTCAGGAGGATGAGACGTGCATTGGACTCCTCCGATGTCGAGCTTGTGAAGCTAATGGTGATGGGAGAAGGACTTAATCTAGATGAGTCCCTAGCTTTGATTTATGCGGTTGAGAATTGTAGTAGAGAGGTTGTGAAGGCACTTCTTGAGCTTGGAGCAGCCGATGTGAACTATCCGGCGGGTCCCACAGGGAAAACCGCTCTTCATATCGCGGCAGAAATGGTCTCTCCGGACATGGTGGCTGTCTTACTCGACCACCATGCCGACCCAAACGTCCAGACAGTGGATGGAATCACTCCTCTCGACATCCTTAGAACCCTAACGTCGGACTTTTTGTTCAAGGGGGCAATTCCTGGATTGACTCATATCGAGCCCAATAAGCTCAGGCTTTGTCTCGAGCTCGTCCAGTCCGCGGCATTAGTTATATCACGTGAAGAAGGGAACAATAACGATAACAACACGGTGGTCTACCCTAGGATGAAAGACGAACACACGAGCGGAAGTAGTTTAGATTCAAGATTGGTTTATCTGAACCTTGGTGCTACAAATCGTGATCTTGGGGATGAGAATAACAATCAACGGGAAGGAATGAATCTGCATCATCATCATCATGACCCATCAACGATGTATCATCATCACCACCACCACCATTTCTAGGTCTTTATATATAGTCCATCATCCTTTTTTGATAACCATCATCCTTTAATTAAGATAAACAAATTTCAATATCTAATTAATTTGTTGTTATGGTCTTTTTTCTCTGTGTGTATGGCCATGCGAAGAAATTCAAACGTTAATTCCATGGAGGATGGAAGTGAATGAGAACACAAACAAAAGAGTCATATAGATGGATATATAAAGNAAAGTTCTTGAGTTATATGTTGACATGTATAAGCTTAATTAATATAGTAATCCCTAGCTGCATCAATCTATAACTCATCATCATTCGGTCATTGGATTAAATTATTCATTTTTCTTATAATCAAACAATGCATTTCAGTGTGATCTTGACCATGACACTTCATTTTCTTTTGGGTGCGAGTGAAGGATCAAAAACAACAAAAAATTGTTACGAAAAAAAAGCCAATATTTATGGAAGTGTCAATGTCATCATCACCTCCACAATGTTGACATTAATGTATCCAAAGACAAACGACACATGATCAGAGCCATTATGAAATATATCGACAAAAAAAAGAAAATTCTTTTGCTTTTTTTTTTTTTAAAATACGGGGTGAAACTATAAAATTCTGCGATAACAAAATAACAATACTTCTGCTACCATCAAAAGAAAATATATAGTTTGGTTAAATTTGAATATTGAAGAAGCTTGATGGCAAAATTGAGATTTTCTCAGATTTAGAGGACTACTCTACAAAATTTTGAAGCACTGTATAGGTTTTGCAACCTAGTCCTTTAGAAAAGAGGAAATTATGTTTGACTTGGTCAGTCTATAACGTCTACAGTTACTCATGCTCACGGAATAGATTCGGCTGAGCGTCTCCGTCTTCCGACGCCGAGCTATCTCCGTCAATAATGTCCTTGTCCGGCGAATCGAGTTGCACGCTCTCCGGAGTTTCAGCGTCGTTTTCGCTATCTTCCAGATCTTGATTCATCCTCAAATTCTCTCCTCTAACGAGATTCAACACAAATCCGTTTTGTGTTCTTCCCGTCTGAAGATAATCGCCTTCCGTGACNNNNCACAAATCCGTTTTGTGTTCTTCCCGTCTGAAGATAATCGCCTTCCGTGACCGTGATGCTGTGAGAAGAGGAAGCAGCGACGGTCGATTCGGTCTCGGAAGCTCTAATCGTCGCCTGTTCGGTATCAGCAGCGGCGTCGAGATTCTGGACGTAGTCCGTGAACATCTGAGCAGAATTCGTCCTCATCAATGGTCCACCAGATCTGGTCCAGTCTTCAGCTTCTGGAGAATCACATTCGCTTCCTGCGTCATACGAGTGGCTTAAGTTGCTGGTTCGATTATTATTCCTCCCGGATCCAACCACGATANTGGCTTAAGTTGCTGGTTCGATTATTATTCCTCCCGGATCCAACCACGATATGCTGGTACAACCGTGAAGCTTCTGCTAGCACATCATCATCGACGGATCCGGATGAGTTCTGACGAGCTATACAGTTCCAGGAAGGGATTCTTTTGGAGGCGTTGAATCTATTGGCTCCGGCCAAAAGATGTTTAGATGGCGGCGAGGAAGAGATGGCGGAGAAAGCAGCGGCTCTTTCAGCGCTGCGTTTAAGGCGGCGCATGTGGTTAAGAACGGCGACGCACTCGTCCAGTGCTAGTTCGATCCCGAAGTTTGCTTTGATTACAGCGAGTTTCTCCCAGGTGCATCTCCTTCCTTGATTTGCCGCCTTTTGAATCTCTACATTGCTTGGATTCGTAATGATCTTCAAGTACTGAACCCGGAAACACACACAAACTCAATACAATAAGAGTGAGGAAATTTCCTACTTGGATACATTGTTGCAGCAATTTGTTTACCTGAGAAATTGTAGCTGGCATGACGATTGTGACATCGCCTTCCCATTCTTGAGCAAATAGCGAAGCTACTTCTCTCAGAGGAAGCCCGAGTTCTAATACTTGGTTACATCTATGCTTCACTTCCATCTCCGCGAGTTGCGCCAGCTTTAGAAAGATCAAGAGATCGAATTAGGCAATGAATCATAAGTAGGTCTGTTACTTGTGGAACAACTAGATAGATATGAATCATACCTTTGCTGCAAATCGACCTCCACAAGCTCTCACAAACTCCTTCATCCTCAAGAAGGGTGCTATGTGAGGGTTGGCTTGACTGACAATGAAATGGTTGACATTGAAAAGCTCTTTGAGTTGTATCATGGGTAAGTCCATCTCCAAACTACCGTCCCTCCAGCGCCGAACTGATGATCCTGAGCCCTCTTCAGGATCTAAGTTAAAAGGTGGGTGATAAGGAACAATCTCTCCAGTTCTGTCTTTGGCCATGAGTTCTTGAGCCTCAAAAAGACCTGGGAAAGCACAAGATGCAGTCACTGCACTCCATATCACAACATGAGGCGAAGTCAGATAATTGAGACATCTAGGCGGCTCATGTTTCCTCAGGGAACAAACTGTTATCCCTAGAATCCGTCCTGTTATGTCGTAAGCTTCTTGGAATGTGAGATTGTTGGTGAGATTCCTCAACTTCCATTGCAAATGCCGGATCTCATGGACTGCGCCTTGAGTCATAACCCGCTTCACAGTAGTGAAAATCCCTCCCATCTGATCAAAGAACTGCAAAGCATGCCAAGAGCCTTCAAAGAAGCTCTGTAATTCAGGCCATGACCTTGTCCCCACAACCGCACACATTACGGACCCCACGCTTGAACCGGCTATAATTCTCGGCAAGAGCTTATGTTCCACAAGCGTCTTGACCACACCAAGATGGAAAGCCCCTAGAGAAGCTCCCCCGCTCAGAAGCAGAGCCGTTCTTCCATACGCATGTCTAGTCTCATGCATAAAAGAGAGTTTCTCCTCCAGAGAAAGCTCTTCTGTGTCCGTGTCACAAACCATCCTGAGCTGTGTTGAGACCTCATCAATATACTCTTTGATTAATCTTGGCACTTGAAGCCTTCCCTTGTGAAGCTCAGGGTTACACATGTTACCGAGATTTCGAACAAGATCAGCTCTCATACAGAAGATAATGTCTTTTAGAGATCCCTCGTGACGTCTATGCTTAAGCTCCTCAAGTTTATCCCTCACGAGCTCCACATCGAAGAGATCTGTCTCGTTCACCTTCGGAGTCTCTTTATCGAGCATCTTCGCGGCGTGAGACCATTCCTCATATGTCAATGCAGCTCTCATCATGTTCCTCCAGAATTTCCTCCTGTAAGCCATCTCAGCCTTTGCTTTTAGGCTTGTGTAGCGATTCAACAGAAAGGCCATGGTTGTCACAATTGCTAGTATCCCTTGTGGATTCCTGGGATGTAGTAAGGATACAAACGGTGATAGTAAAACCCTACCTCCCCTGAGGAAAAACATGAGAAATCTGAAGAGTTTGTGTCTGAATATAGACACTGAGTTGCAGAACAAGATCCGATAGGCAATTGTTCTTCCGATTATTGTCGTGGGTCCTATAATTGAGAATGCATCAACGCCTGCTTCGTTGCTTATATCCATTGTCTCTGACTCAAAGACGTACGATGGACACGAAGAAACGAACCCAGATGGCAATTTTGTCCGTAAGACCAGAATCAGATGAATCAAAAGATCGATTATTTCAAACCCATTAGAGATCAGAACGAGAGATCGCTTATTCACCGAGGAATGAAATTGAGAAAGACGAGACAGCAAGTGATGGTAGGCATAGGGATCTGCGAGATAATATTGAAAAAGAAAAGATTCGGATGTATAATGGAGGCATCCAAGTTTTCGTTACAGGGAAGAACAGAGAGAATTAATTTAAATCAAACCTCAGATTCATTTTTGCTAAGAGACAAAATTGGCGATCTAAGACACAACCTAATCTTTAGACTTTCTAATTTTGGGAACCTAAACACGCGAACACGACAAATGAAAAAGGAAAAAGATTTGTTCTTTTGCACAAATAGTCTCTGTTTTTGAAAACTCGTCTAGTCGGTCCTGACGAATATAGACCCGTTGAATTCAAACATCTCTGGTTCGTATTAAATAAGTTTGGAATCATCCGAGTTTATTATAATCTTTAGACCCAGCGACAACAACGGAGGGTTCTTGTAATCAGGCCGAGTTTATGGTCAGGACTAAGGCCCGTTTGTTAACAGTTTGAACCCGTAACCAAACAGACTGAATCTTATCCTCCTTGCCAACCATACGAACACCAAGGACAAAGACCGAAAACCAGATAAGCATAATCATAAAATTTTCTTATAACTAAAAGGGAGAATCTGCTTGGAACCGAAACTAACCTTACAAATAAAAGTAAAAACATAAAAACTGAGAAACACAAACTAAACGGTTAAGTGAGACACGNGTAAAATACAAGCATAATGCATTTCGTCTCACTTCTTTCCATAGTAGATACCACAAAATCAAAAGACTTCAAAACTTAAAGAGCACCATATCACAAAACCATCTCATTCCTCATCATCCTCACTGTCTTTGTTTTTCTTCTTCTTATCCTTCTTTTTCTTTTTCTTCTCACTCTCGCCATCAACAGCAGCAGCAGCTTCCTCTGCGTCTTTACTCTTCTTTTTCTTCTTCTTCTCAGACTTTTCCGACTTTGGTGAAGCTAACTCTTCTTTATCCTCTTCCTTCTTTTCTTTCTTCTTCTTCTTTTCCTTCTTCTCAGACCCAGCTTCTTCTTCTTTTACCTCTCCCTTATCCTTCTTCTTCTTCTTTGACGACTTCACCTTCCCTTCAGCCTCACCTCCTTCAACTTCTTTGGTTTTAGATTTCTTGGTTGAAACAGGAGCAGGGCTATCACTGCTATCATCATGCTTACGCTTACGCGCTTCCCCTGCTTCTCCATTCTCAACCTCAACCTTTTTCTCCACAGCTACATTGTCAGGAGCAGCAGCAGCACCAGCTATCATAGCATCTCCACCGGTAGGCAAAACGACATTCCTGCTCCACTCAACAGGAGTTTTCTCATTAGGCTTCCCGTGCTTATCCAATTT
>OVBW01000174.1:7594-20050 GCA_900406355.1 Erysimum pusillum | reverse complement strand
TTCTAAAAAGCTTATTCGCTTGTGTGGATCTTCGTCTCCTTGTAATATACATGATAGTTTACAAATTGGACTAGATCGGATGTGTTCTATAAAAGCACCTTCTTAACTTTAGCTGCGAATTTGCTATTATTTTCACCACTTGTTTAATTTTGGTATGAATACTTATTACTGTGCAACATTAGATGAAGCTACGGAGAAGAAGCAGAGGTATATAAGCCAATACTTTGCAACATTAAATTGGAACTCCCAACCATTTACATGCCCATTGGCAAAATCCAAATAATCTATTAACTAAAGAAGAGAAGGCAACACAAGTCTTTTTATGATTAAGCTAGAATTGAGACGAACGAGAATAAGATGAGCGCATCAGCAAACCAATTTCGCAGAGAGACTCCACTCAGAAGCAAGCGTCCAAGACACAGCAACAACACAGAGCAGCAAGACTGCAAAAGCAAATCACCATACTTCAGTCAATTAAATATACAACAATATATTACACAATACCTCATGCAACAATAACATGTTTTAGCCATATAATTGTGCAGTAAAAAGCAGAACTATGCAAATTACATACAAACCCAGTTTTGCTAAATAGTATTGCAATGTAGATGCAAATTTTCACTCAAATTTAACTATCATATCCAAGATTTGCCATTAGAGGACACATCTATTTGAATAGTCTTAGGTTGCGAATGCCGTAAAATCAAATCAAGGCAAAAAATTTCATAGGTTTTTTAGTCTCATATCTTTACACTCAATTGGGTTTTAGGATTGCAATGTGGATACAAAATTACTCACAATCAGATTCAACATACCTTTTCATGAACAAAAGGAGACATGACAAAAGAGCTAAAAAAGATCATTACTAATTGAATAAAATCAAATCAAAGCACGAACTGTTTAAGGATTTAATATCGTAGAGCCAAAAAAACTGAAAAGCAATTTGAATTGGAGCAATATGACTTACCATCCTTCAAGCATACCAGGACTGCGCTGCTGTTGCTGTTGCTGGGGCGGTGGGTATTGCGGTGCATACGGAGGAGGATAACCTTGCTGAGGGTAACCTTGCTGAGGATAACCTTGCTGAGGATAGCCTTGCTGATGATACTCCTGCGGAGGATATCCTTGCTGAGGGTAAGGTTGTCCCGGAGGTGGATAAGCGTCCTTGGGCGGTGGATAAGCATCCTTGGGCGGTCCCTCCGCCGGATAAGCTATTCAGATCGAGAAATAGGTAACGGATTCAGATCCATTGACGCACAACAACACGAATTTCAAAATCAAATTCTGATCTAACAAAAGCGGTTTGAAACTCGAATCTAAGCAAACAAAACGAAGAGAAGAGTGATCAAAATCAAAACAGAAGAATCGAGAGTGACCTTGAGAAGGAGGAACACCAACTGGAGGTTGACTCATCGTAGTCGTTCTGGTCTTCTTCTTCTTCGCAACAGAGAAAGAGATATTTATATATATATTTTTTCTCAACAACAGAGAAAGTGATAAGAGCATCCGCAATGGTAAAATAGGTAGAGTGGGTGTGAAATATTTTTTTATTATTAAAATTTAATGAGAAAGAGAAAAGAGAGAGAGAAGGAAAGAGAGAGAAAGAGAGAGATATTAAAATAATCTCTTGCAACCGGTTGTAAACTTACAACCCCTCTCTCCTGGTTTTTACACTGTTCCATTACTTTTTAATATTTTATTAGTCACAACCTCTCAAGAGTTTTACCATTGCGTTTGGTCTAAGAAGAGGAAAAGCGCGTCTTTTTTTTTGTAGATGAAATTTTTAGGTTAATTGCATTCTTTTTAAAAGGAGTTTTCTCAACGGTTATCCATCCTATCAATAATAGCCACGTTCAAATGCATAATCTTAAATATTTTGGAAGCTTTCTAAATTTTTTTTTGGAAGGGAATCCAATATCAGTTTGCCTTTCTAAGATTTTGTTACATTTATCTTTAACTATTAGAGGTTGAATTTATCTACTTATAATTATTTTCTCATGGTAATTATAAAAGAAAACTCAAATTTAGGTTTTTGATATTAATTACCCTTTTTCAATTTTAACATAAAATTCCTTCATTTTTTTATAATATATTTTCTTATTTTCAACCTAATTAACTTTTATTAAATTGTCAAAGAAAATTAGTTTATTCCATAAAATTCAAAGATTCTTTTTTGACAGCATTCAAACTTCAAAGATTACACAGTTTCCTTATATTCAATTCAGCTTTTGTTAAGCTGTCAAAGAAAATTTTGTATTCCATAAATTCACAAAAAATACCAGAAATAAAGCTGCCAAGTGCCAACATTTATAAATGACTCCAATGTTTACCAATGCTGACGATTCACACCCCTAAAATTTTGATTTCGTAAAAAATTCTCCACAGAAGGTCGTGGACTATCTCTCTCCTTTCCGAGGAAGTCAATAAATAACTGATCCGATTTTCAAAAAACAATAATGATTTACCAAAGTAAAAAAAAAAAAAGGTTACTATGGGCATCTGCCATTGTTAAAAGTTAGAACTATCAACGATCAGACATTAGTACAACTACTTCCATCCTGGAGCTCTTCTCTAGACAAGCCTTGCCTCTGCCAATCACTCTGATTGTTTCATTGCAGCATTACCCAGAAGGGAGGATCATTTGAAGATCATGCTTTGTCTGTTATATCATAAGTAGAATGATCAGTCTTTCAATTCAGTAACATCAGTCTGTTTCAATATTCAGTAACAAGGCATAACAAAGTGTTTTACCAAAAAAAAAGGCATAACAAAGTGTTTTACCAAAAAAAAAGGCATAACAAAGTGTGATGAGTTTGGTTTTTGGTTCTCTGTTTCTTTCTCCGATCACTAACTTACCGTTGATGTTATACAAATGAAAACAGCTTTGGTATTAGATTGACAAGATATCCTACCTGAAACCGTTTAACTTAAAAGTCTGATCTGTCCTATCACGATAATGATGGTTGATATGTGTTTGGAAATTCCTTTTTCCAACAGAAATCATGGTTAGAACCTGAAGGAAACATCAATAATCAAAATACAGTATGGTATATGTTAAGTATATACAGATGAGTAGTCTAGAATCATGTATAATTATATTCTAATAGATAAGTTAAGCATAGTCTCTCTGTCCCGGTTTATGATTGATCATCAAATTGGTAAAAATTCATCATTTTAGTCCTTACTGTGTATATCACCATTACAAATGTGTATATCACCATTACGAATGTGTATATCACCATTTTAAGTCTGAACGCATAGATGCTGCTAGTTGCATTGCGCAAGTAGAATAATATGTTGTAAAGGATCCAGTACTCTAAATACGTGGATGAAACATGATTAAAAGGTAGAATTAAATGTTATCTGAATTAAGTAACAAGGATCACAGCGCCTATGGGGTTAAAAAGCTGGAAAATCAATTAGACAATTTACCATTTGCCATGGATGAGATGATAGAATTATGGCATAGGATCCAGTACTGTCTCAATGGCATGTGCATCCATGGCCTTGGAGGAGGGAGATCAAGCCCCAGTTTTGATGGCATTCTGGAAAGACAACAAAGGTACATAAATCAATAAGAGAGGGAGAGACACGGGCTAAAATTTGTGATCAATATCATATAAATTCACCTTTTCCCACTGAGGACTCCGCGAGCTGATGTAATCAGAGAAGAAGCTGATATCCCTGAAAATATTGTTGTATAGTGGGGCAAAAGAATCTGTCCTGCAATATGTTCATATAATGTCAGCAAAAAATTAAACACAAACACAACTACACAAGTATAACAGAGCATCCAGATTAACTTGTCATTTGACTTATAAAAGCAAGAAGTTCACACCTATGCTTAAAAAATTGCTGCACAGATTAGAAACCATTAGAGATGAATTCTTCTCAGGAATAATGTGTTCTTCCAGCAGACTTTTGGATTCTGTAGTGCTTTTTTCTTCAAAAGTATCATTTGGGGATTCGAGGATATGCCCTCCACAGTGTTTTATTTCAAACCAAACACCAGAAGGGAATCTTTTACGCCTGACAAGCCAAATTATAATCTCTGCATACGGTGTTGCATGGATGACAGAGATGGCGAATTCAACCAACATACATATGGAGTTGATTGTAGTGCTCGTAATGGTGAAAAAGATGTAGAAAACTGAAGTTGTTGGCAAGAGAAGTAGAAGAGGAGTGAACAGAAGAGATCCCACTACATGTTGCTTCACAGTATAACCATAGCTGTCTAACCTTTGACGTAGAGGATTCAGTTTTCGCCCTCTAGAAGAACAAAGAAGAAGCCAAGATAAGGTTTAAGGAATTGAGACAAACAAATATGGTTCACCAAACAAAAAGATAAAAAAGTACAAAGTATTTCCTTTGGATTCAAAAACTTAAAAAGGAATACGGAAAATTATTGCATGTCTTCTGCTTCTACATATAAGAACCCAAGAAACCGATTCACTAATGAAAGAACTCAGCGAATTTAATACTCAAATTACCTGAAAAGCCTCCACAATGCTGCTAAAGCTTGAATTTGGTGAGAGTACACAAGTGTAATTGTCCAATGAAGCGCCATTATATGAAGTGTTGCAAAAGTAATTGCATCTATGACAAATGCGGCAGATACTGTCGCACCAAAAGTAATTCCTAGGACGGCAATTGCTCTTATCACATAAAAGATGAAAGAAGCCATGAAAACCCAGAGAGTAGACCATATCTGGATTACATTAAGAGATACCATGCCTAAAACTCCAGCCAATTCTGTGTTTAACTTGAAACCCGCTGGAACTCCCATCAACCACACACAACCAGACCGCAAAATACCATTCGTAAACTCCTTTGCAAAGTTGGATATCCATGAGCAGACAGATTCGGTGTGAAACAAAAGACCTAGGCCAATCAAGTTCCCCAAAACAAGATCAACAGCCATTGCCGACCATGTAGAATGTCTTTGCAGTGCAGCTTTCTCTGCATGTTCCACACAGGATATGGACCTTGTGAAACCCAGAAGAATGGTCATCAATCGAGAAGCATACGCACAAAATCATGACCAAATCAGAGACACATAAAATGCAATGGTCTACGAAAGACGAGGGCAGAAAAACTCAACAAATTTTAGCTCTACAATTGTGTGAAACTTCTCCGAAAAATGAGAGATGCATTGCATGAAGGTGAATTAAAATTTTTTATTTCCAGAGATTAGTAGGTATACAGTCGTTGCTAAGAAAAAACTATAAAGATGCAATTTTGAGCCAAGGGCAAACAGACAAAGTTTATAAATGTAACTAAAGAAGCAAATTTGGGTATATGGTTGAGCTTACATCATGTCATTCTCTTCAAGGAAGATTGGCCAATATAAGATCTGAGAACTGCGTACTCTGAAATTGATCCATGTATTCTTGAGTACCCACCTTGATGCGATATGCACCAATGAGACAATCGGAAAACTTGAAAGTAAATAGAAGAATTGGATAAGGCTATAATAAAGACTTGATAAAGAGCCTATAATTGTGGCGAGTAACTGCCATGTGAAAGAAGATATCCTGAAAAGCAAGATGCAAGCAGTTAGAAACAACTAACAACAAAGAAAAAAGAAGAACTCAACAAGGCAAATAAAAATATCATGAAAGCTTACAAGTAACTAATAGAAAATTTCTGAGAAGAAGTCTCCAGCTGCGTGGATATCTTCTTATAGGCAATCTTGGCAGCTGAGGCGCAATTTATGGAAAGAATCACGGTTTCCTGCTTGCATAAATATAAGAGAATATTAGCAACAAGTCGAGAAAGAAACAGCACAACAAAGAGAAGCATTTTTGGAAACTTGTCAACCATTTCATTCAGAGGTTGCCTATTGTGAAGATTATCAACCCACTTGGGTTTCTTAAGAGGAGCTTTTGTCTGAAGAGAAGAGTTCCAAAAGCATAACGAGAAATGGTGAGAACCAAACACTGGAATGTCATAGACAATAACCTGCTGACATGTTGATGTTTAAAGGAGTCAGAGACTGGCAGCGTGTAGGATCAGAAAATAATAACACAGGAGAAAGACATCATGACTTACATACGTGGACATCGCATTGAGATACAATCTCCCCATTCCAATGCATATGATGCAATCTAGAACTTGAATGGTATTCCATAATTCTATGCTCCGATGAATCATGCACCATATGAATCCAGTGACTGCTCATAGAATCTTTCCTGAAATCCTCTAATAAGCCATCCCTATGACAACCACAGCTTAGGCTATTATATCTGCAAGGACTACCATAAGCTCCGGCCTTACTGCACACATTTTTGTCTTTTGTAATCTTGGATGAGTTTCCATTAGCATTAAGGCAAATATCACCAAGGAGCGTAAATTCTGCCTTATCCCGTAAATTCGAGGGCATCTTCTCATTTGTTTCATGGAGTACGTCCTGTTAGAAATCACAAAGGAGAAATGTAAGGGTAGGTCCAGATTCGTGAAACAAGATGTGAAAAAAAGAAAAAGAAAATTTGAAGTGGGGTTAGTACTTTGAGCTTAGATCTGCAATTGNTGAATCATGCACCATATGAATCCAGTGACTGCTCATAGAATCTTTCCTGAAACCCTCTAATAAGCCATCCCTATGACAACCACAGCTTAGGCTATTATATCTGCAAGGACTATCTTTGTCTGTTGTAACCTTGGATGAGTTTCCATTAGCATTAAGGCATATATCATAACGACCAAGGAGTGTAAATGCTGTCTTATCCCGTAAAGTTGAGGGCATCTTCTCATTTGTTTCATGGAGTACGTCCTGTTAGAAATCACAAAGGAAAAATGGCGCATGCACTGTTTATAAAAAGCTAGAGAACTTGGGTAGGAGCAAATTCGTGAAACAAGATGTGAAAAAAAAAGAAAAAAAAAATTGAATTTATTACTTTGAGCTTAGATCCGCCATTAGAGAAGGAGCTTTCATCAGAGATGAAGGCCACAACAACGTCAAGACAAGAAGAGGAATGGCATACGAACCACCCAAACAATAGACCGTGACTCAAATCATCAGTTGATGCGAGCTGCTTAGGCAACCAAATCCTACATTTTCTCTTCATTTCAGCTCTCTGCCCACAATTTCCCAAAATGCATAACAAAAGAGAACAAAATATCAATAAGAATTGGAGACAGACAGTTCAAAATGTGAACGAACACAAAACAGGAGACAATTCAAAAAAAGAGAGTAATCTATCGATCTAAGAAGACAACTTCAATGTGAGCTAGAGAACCATGAAAGTAAAGTAAAATCAATAAAACCCCAGAAGAATACTCGCATCCTTACTAAATCGAAGAAGAGACGATGAAGAGTATCTACTACTACTACTACTACTAGGCAATTGACGATCGGAAAGGTGAAGCGAGATTCATAACACAAATCTGAACCCTAGAAGTTTCCTCAATTCAACTTAATTCGCTGCTAGTCTAATCACGAAAAGACTCTCTTGGGATCACAATCGGAAGAAAAATACATTCCGGCGTTGAGATGAACGGTGACAAAGGGAAGTTAAATCGGCGGTAAGAGAGATATTTTCACAGTGGGCTGCTCGGCCTACAAATTTTTTGTCGGGCTTTTTCAATAAAGAGGTTCACTAGATTCATTTCAATAATTTTGAATTGAGTCAAGACTTTCTTCTTTTTTTTTTCTTGTTACAATATAGTTTTAGTGGATTTACTCCCACCTAAAATCTGAGTATTCAATTAATACTCAAG
Source organism: Erysimum pusillum (assembly GCA_900406355.1). Taxonomy (NCBI): domain Eukaryota; kingdom Viridiplantae; phylum Streptophyta; class Magnoliopsida; order Brassicales; family Brassicaceae; genus Erysimum; species Erysimum pusillum. The sequence continues at coordinate 12,331 of OVBW01000174.1, read as the reverse complement.
GAATAAAAGCCAAGGAAAACAAATGCTTGACGATTTCTCAGTTTAAAACATACAAAGACACAAAATCTTATATGTACTTCAGTACTTGGCTTATTTGATGATCCATATTAAAATCATACTATGAGTTTTAATATGTGATTTAGAACAAATGAATCGATGTGGATTTAAAGATGTTTTAAAACACACTAAATTAATATAAACCTTCCAAAATTACTGACTACACTCATGTAAGCTAATTTGTAACATTTTTCTGCACTGGATCTTATTTAATCAATACATGTTACTATGCTACAGGATCAGAGAGAAAATCTGTGCTGTCTTGTTGCTTCTTCCTCCTACGAGCATCATCAAGCTTACTAGAATGGGTTCCAAGCACTTCGGTTATGGCTTTTGGTAACCAGAAGCCAGGCCTCTCAAGAAATGGTGCACGGTCAATAACTAATGGTTCTCTCAAGGTTACATCGATCCCCTGATAAGTCCACAATGCTAGTGTTGCTTCACCTTTGAGACCAAGAGATAACCAGCCAAGACCAGCCACTGAAATGTCGATGCTTTTCACCTCCCAACTACTTCCTGTCACCTGAATCTCCTTCTCTTCCCAGTTTCCCAATTCAGACGCTCTGTTCTCTCCGATTGGTGGCTATGTGATAAAAACAAAGGTTTCCATTACATACATTCTAATGTTGCGAAAATGAGGAAGTGAGCGATAAACAAGCTCTACTTACCTGCAGGCGTAAACCGGAATGGCCCTTGAGTATTTCTTCGGCATTCTCTGTTTTTCCTAGATGCAGTGAAACACTATGCGATGCCCATACTGTTATGTATATTGTTTCAACCGATGCCCGAACGAGGTCTAGCCTGACCAGGCCACCAATGTGAACAGACTGCCCTGCCTGCAGGTAAAAGATTCAGTAGAATCAGCTTAATTCTTGGAACAAGAAATTGTGTAACTGATACTAAAGCAGTTAAACAGTTGTTACATTGAATCTATCTAATGGTTTTCTACCTCATCAATTATCTGTACTGCTTACAAGAAGCTCTAAATTTTAGAGCTTTAGGTCATTCAATCCCAGGAGAAGACAAAAGCTTAGAAAACAAAAGCTTTAGATATGAGTGAGAGAGAGCTTGCCTTGACTCTGTAACTCCGAGGTTGAAGCTCCTTCCTTATCTCTACCATTTTCCGCTCCTCTGGATTCAATCTCAGGGACATAAGGTAGGGATGCAAAAGGCCGGGAGTGTCATACATCTTTGCCTTTGCAGACAATATTCCACCAATTCTCAATATTCCAAGAGTTGTTCCAGGAACCGGAGCTTCCGTGAGCCTTGTGACCTTTGCACCATCTTTCTTGGAGAGGGCATTAATCAAAGTAGATTTCCCGGCATTCTGAGCTCCAATAACCCACACGTTTCCTCTTGGACCAGCCAATTCTTTAATGTAAGCTAACAGATTCTTAACACCGAGATCTTTGCGAGCACTAACCATATAAACCCCACTTAACTTAGGTGCTCCTCCAGCCTTGGCTCGGTGGCGCACCCATCGGTCTAACCGAGCTGGTGAAATCTGTGTCGGAAGTAAGTCTACTTTTGTTGCAACGAGCACAAGTTTTGGGAGGTTTTTGCTACCCTTTGGATCATTTTCAGCTTTCTGAAGCACTTTAAAGAGAGACTTGGCTGCTCGTTTGGGAAAGGAACCATCAAAGTCTACACAATCAACAACCATGACTACAACAGTAGTGCTGGAATTACTCATCGGTTTTATCAGTCTAGTTGAGATCAACCTATCGAAATCGAAATCAGGTAAGAGATTCTCTGCAGCCTGATTCTTCACTTGGCCATAATTCCTCAGAGAATGGCAACGAGCACACACCGTCACATCATCAAAATTTTCTTTCTTTGCCTCCTCTCTAGCTATCTTCTTCCTCTCTGTTTTCGAAACCCGTTTCTTCTTTTCCCTCTCCTCTGTGACATTACCATATCCAACACCAGCCGGAGCAAAACCATCCAATTCAACATCATTCNTACTCATCGGTTTTATCAGTCTAGTTGAGATCAACCTATCGAAATCGAAATCGGGTAAGAGATTCTCTGCAGCCTGATTCTTCACTTGGCCATAATTCCTCAGAGAATGGCAACGAGCACACACCGTCACATCATCAAAATTGTCTTTCTTTGCCTCCTCTCTAGCTATCTTCTTCCTCTCTGTTTTCGAAACCCGTTTCTTCTTTTCCCTCTCCTCTGTAACATTACCATATCCAACACCAGCCGGAGCAAAACCATCCAATTCAACATCATTGGCTTCTTCCTTGTCTTCCCACTCATCTGATTCCCAGTCAAACTCACTCTCACTTTCAGAATTGCTACCATCTATTGCATTCTTGATCTCATCGTCCATTTCATCATCTTCCTCGTCGTCCTCATCATCATCAACCATTTCAAACCCATCAAGCTCATCATCTTCCTCCTCATCATCATCTTCCAAGTTCTTTGCAGTGACCTTTCTCTTCTGATAATACCCAGGTAAATCTGGATCATTGTCCTGCATAAAAATCCCACAGCCTGGACAAATAAGCTTCCCATACTCCTCATCTTCATCTCTTCCTTCGCTCATGATAAGATTTCTGGCTTTCTTCGTAAAAATTGTTCCTTTAACTCTCTCCACGCTTTCAACAACTTGTTCTTTCTTCACAGCTAAACACATAACTGAAACTGCACATTTCTTCTTCTTCTTCTCATCACCCAATCCTAGTTAAAAGTTGAGTTCTTTCACAGATACCAATCATAAGAAAGACAAAATTTACTCGGAATTCCAAAAAAAAAGAAGAAATTTACCTGAGAAAAATGGAACCTCGGGTCTGGGTATTAACCGGCTAAAGCGAAAGCTTCCGTCTTCAAGCTTTGGTTTTACTCTGGAAATCGTCACTGTACTTGAAATCAAAACCACCATTTTGTTAGAGCTTAATCACTACGAATTTGGGACGAAATCACTCCCGAAAATTTGCCGGGATAAGCAACTCAGTCGAGAAGCTTAAAACGCAGCGTATTGGCTAAAACCCTACAGATAATTACGTAAATGCCCTTCCTAGCAGAGGAAAAGAGCGAGGGCGTAAAACACTGATTACCCCAAGAATTATTTTTCTAATGCTCGTATAAATGTATCAAATTCGGTTTTGTTGATTCTCTGTGTGTCTCTTTGTGACTAACTTTATGAGAATGAAGGAGAGTTACGTGGAAGACATTAGAACTCAAATTTAAAAACAGAGTCTTAAGGATAAGGTTGTGGAGACCCATTACGCGGACAAGAAACGAGCTTAAACCCCATTTAATATTTTCGGTGAAAATAAAATGGCGGCAAAGATTATGGGCGGAGGAGGCTGCTCATGGCGACGATTTTATAGGAAGAGAACACCATCTCGGTTTCTGCTCTTCTCTGTTCGAGCCTCTCATTCCATGGATGACATGGACACCGTCTACAAGCAATTGGGTATGTCTCTCATGAGTTTTTTAGGTTAAGATTTGGAAATGGGTTCTATGAATTTGTTCTTTATTCAGATAAAGTTTGCAGCTTTATGATTTTAAAAAGCGGGGTGGTGTGGCATAAAATTTTGTTTGAATTTTGTGTCAGGATTGTTTTCACTAAAGAAGAAGATCAAAGATGTTGTTCTCAAGGCTGAGATGTTAGCACCGGATGCTCTTGAGCTTGAAGAAGAACAATGGATAAAGCAAGAAGAAACAATGCGTTACTATGACTTATGNTATAGTTATCAAATCTGGATCTCAAGACACGAAATCTCAGGTTGATTTCACCCTCTCCAAGGCGCTTTACAGTTTCCAACTTTTTACTTGTATCTTAGTTTCTGTATGTTCTTATATATAGATGATTTGCAGATATGGACAGAGCAAGTTGTAAGTATGTACATCAAATGGGCAGAGAAGCTAGGTCAAANGGATGATCCAGCTAAATCCGACGAGATTCTTCTTCAATTAGCTGATCGTGCCAAAGCAGTTGATTCCCTCAAAGACCTCAAATACAAGGTTCTTTTACTTTCCTCAAAACAAATCGTCTTGTTTTTTGTTTTTGTTTGCAAGAATTTTAGTTTTCGATTGTGTTTTGTGTTAATTAGGCAGAAGAAGCTAAGTTAATCATACAATTGGGTGAGATGGATACTATAGATTACAGTCTATTTGAGCAAGCTTACGATTCATCACTCGATGTAAGCAGATCTTTGCATCACNCTATGAGATGTCTAAGCTTCTTAGGGATCAATATGATGCTGAAGGCGCTTGCATAGTTATCAAATCTGGATCTCAAGACACGGAATCTCAGGTTGATTTCACCCTCTCCAAGGCGCTTTACAGTTTCCAACTCTTTACTTGTATCTTAGTTTCTATATGTTCTTATATATTGATGATTTGCAGATATGGGNACATCAAATGGGCAGAGAAGCTAGGTCAAAACGCGAGGGTGGCTGAGAAATGTAACTCTTTGAGCAATAGAAATGGCGTAAATTCAGCCACATTAGAGTTTGAATTCGAGTTTGCTTATGGTTATCTCTTGGGTGAGCGAGGTGTGCACCGCCTTATCACAAGTTCCACTTCTAGTGAGGTATACATATAAGTTATAACTCCCGTTTCTCATAATTACACTTTCTTGTCCATTTTCTTCCCCCTGCAAAGAATTTAAAGGATGTTTTCTTTGCGCCAGGAATGTTTTGCGACTGTTGATATCATACCGCTATT
>OVBW01000173.1:0-17742 GCA_900406355.1 Erysimum pusillum | reverse complement strand
TAATTACTATCTCTTACTCAAAGCAAAGCCAAATTGGTATATTGTTCCCGAACCAACTTTTCAGACCTTCGGATGCCTTCGTACGAAGAAATGAGAAAGTGAATTATTTTGCATGCCACACCCACACGTCCTTAAGAATAAGCTTACGGTACCAATTGGGCCTTATTGTGTCCTTGTAAAAAGAATAACTTAATGGGCCTGACAAACATATGACAATTTCTTATAAACCCGTTTTAAAACTTAGGGTTTTTTTTTCCCCAAAGTATAAACTCCGTGACGTATCGCTTTTCTCGTTTCTTCTCTTCCGTTGCCGCACTTGCTTTGCTTCTCCTCAGGTAACTTCCATCTTTCTCTTCTCTTCATTTCTGATTCTGTTTCTACGCCACTGTATTCTCTCGTCTTCGATCTGATTAGTTGTAAGTAAATAATGTGTTCCTATGTTTTGTCTTCTCACTGATCTGATTTGTAGTTTTCAATACTTATGAGTTGTGAATTTTGTGGATTTTTTTGCTGTTATTTGGTATATACTTCACGGGATTTTAACCGATGCATCGTTTCGTTGATGATTAGGGTAGAATTATAAGGGTTATGATAGAGAATCTGTAGTTCTGGCAAATCCTAGAGCTCTCGAATATGTTCAATTTAGATTCATCTGCTGATTTCTATCTCTAGTTGTTAATTTCTGTTAATTCTTGAATCGTTTTTGTTTTCAATCTCTAGGATAGAAATGTTTTGTGTTATCTATATGTTTTCAACGAATTCAGAAACTTTGAATGATTATATCTTATTTGGATCATTCTTTGTTTTTTTCTGTTCGTCTTGAATCTTTCAGAGACAAGTAAATGCTAATGGATAACGATATGTTGCTTCACTTGTATTGATTATGATTTGGTTTTTGAATAATGTTGTTATTTGTCATCGTTGGAACTAGTTCTAACATAAGATGTATCTGTTTTTTTATTGTATCTGGATTTAGATTCGTCTACTCTTCAAGCTAATCTTCAAGATGCAGAACGAAGAAGGTCAGATCACAGAGCTTTACATTCCTAGGAAATGGTAATAGAACATTTTTTTTACTGTTTTGGTCTCTGTTATTGATTTGTTAATCTCTCGTAGACCTTCTTAATTAATAGATTGGTTCTTGTTTGTTTGATTGATATTGCAGCTCTGCTACTAACCGGTTGATCACATCCAAGGATCATGCCTCTGTTCAGCTCAACATTGGTCATTTAGATGCTGATGGCATCTACACTGGACAATTCACCACCTTTGCTCTCTGTGGTTTTGTCCGTGCCCAGGTTTGTTACATACTTATCTATAGACTCTGTTTTCTTGTGTTCCCAATTCGTCAATGCTTGATCGTCTCAAGTTTGTTTTTGTGTATTAGATAGCTGAATAACCCTACTTGTTATATAGCAGTTTTTCAACTTATTAGCATGAGAAAATTGTTATGAGATACCACAAATCATTCTCCTGAGCAAACACTTTAATTGTTGTATAGAATGTTAATTATCGATGTATACAATTGCAGGGAGACGCAGACAGTGGCGTCGATAGGCTGTGGCAGAAGAAGAAGGTAGAAGCCAAACAAAACTAACGAGCTTAAGCTGTGTTTTTGGTCATCTTGTTATTTTTTTCTAAAGATTATCTCATACTGAAGTAATGATTTTGGTTTAGAGTCCTGGAACTTAATGCTTTTGTGCACCATTATCTTCTTATTTTCTATATAATATCTCCAATTTCTCGACCCTTTATCATCTAAAACTTCAGAGTTTCTTATTTTGAGTTGAAACGAATTAACGTTATTACCTCCTTATCATTCAAAGTTTTCAACCGTAAGATAGATGAATATTTGTACCCATTATAAAAAAACAAACAAACTATGAATTTTCAACGAGAAAATATGTATACGTTAAAAGGGAATTTTCTAAAATAGGAAATTTTATTTATGAGTTAAGTTTTGTTACTTCCATATCTTATTGTACGACATAAACACAACTGATATAAGAAATCCACAAGAACAACCTATAGCTGCAGCATTCCATGAAAACATTGTTTCCTCTTTATCTTCCTCTTTCTCTTCTTCTTCCTTTGGCTGCTTTTTCTGTGTAGAAGAACATGGTACTTGGATTTGCATTCCACAGATTCCGCTGTTGTTTACGTAAATGTTTGGATCGTTCAATCTGTCTAGCTGAGGACTTTCAGGGATTCTACCTCTAAGCTTGTTGTTGCTTAAATCCAAAGTGTTCAGCTGGCTAAGCTTGGATAACGTTTTCGGGATTTCACCAGAGAGATTGTTGTGTGAAAGGTCTAAGGTCTCTAGCTTCTCAAGATCTCCAAAACTTTGTGGGAGCAATCCATAGAAGTCGTTGTTGGAGAGGTTTAAAAGCTTTAGGCCCTTGAGATTGCCTAAAGAAGATGGGATTTCTCCACGTAGCTTGTTCTTGGAAAGATCTAAGAGAGTGTAGAGGTTGAGGATTTCGTTGTCAAGATCTTGCTTTGATTTCTTCCAATTCACTGCTAAGTTGTGTGATTCGGAAATAATGTTAAACAATAAAGGAAAACTTGAATAGCTCGATGAGCTCTGAGATTTTATCATGCCTGTGAGATTCCCAAGAGATGAAGGAAGAGTTCCATCAAGATTGTTCTCAGAGATATCCAAGACCTTGAGGCTTAGGAGATCTGATATGCCTTCTGGGATTGAACCTGTGAGGGAATTGTTTCTCAGGCTAAGAACCTCTAGAGAAGAAGATAACCAGGAAAAACTTGGAAATTTCCCGGAGATTTTGTTGTCATGAAGCTCAAGACGAGTCAGGATTTGGAGCTTTGTGAGGTCATGAGGGAATTCGCCGCTGAAATTGTTCCGACTCATTAAGAGAATTTTCATGTCTGGTCCAAAGGAAGCTGGAACATCCCCAGAGAACTCGTTGGAAGATATATCGAGATGCATTAACTCTGACTGGAGGTTCAACCTGGGGAACTCACCTGATAACTTGTTATTTGACAAGTCCAACGTATCAAGAATGTTGCAATTTGCAATAGATTTTGGTACCGATCCCGAGAAGTTGTTTTCAGACAGCAACAATTCCATGAGCTTTGATGATTCGCCAATGGTGTCAGGGATCTGACCAGAAAAGTTGTTTCTTGATAGTTCAAGTTCGGATAAGCTCTGAGACTGAAACAAACTAGGAGGCAGTGTGCCTGAGAGTCTGTTGTCTGATAAATATATTTTATCGATTTTCAGATCAGCTAGCCATTTGGGGAAACTTCCTTCGAGTCTGTTCATGCTCATATCCAAGTATTTAAGAGCTGTTTGATTCTTGAGCCAATCCGGAATATTCCCTTCTAAGCCACAAGATCTAAGTGACAGAGATTGTAACTTAACATGTGCAAAGACAGAGCCATTGATGTTCCATTGGAGTTTGTTTCCTCCGAGCTTCAGTACCTTCAACTTCTGAAGACCAAACAACGAAATAGGAATCTCACCTGACAAGCCATTGTTATTCTCAAGATCAAGGAATTCAAGGATTTTCATATTCTGAATTGAAGATGGAATTCCACCCCACAACTTGTTATCGCTCAAAAACAGAGTTGATAAATTGACTAAGTTCCCGATAGCGTTTGGAATCTCAGAAGACAACGAATTTTTTCGAAGATCAAACATTTCGAGATTCCTTAGCTGTGATACGGACAACGGTATAGAACCATTGAACTTGTTACCCACCAATCTCAGCTCCCGCAGTTCGACAAGACTACCTTGTAACATTTTAAAAGGTAGGAACATTTTAACACTACTTTGATCTTCATACATGAATATAAAGCTTAAATTTAGAGAACTTATTTTCTAGTTTACCTATTTCTGGAGGAATCTCTCCTCCAATGAGATTCCCATCCAAGATCAGTTCCTGCAGATTCTTGAGTTCTTTGATGTCACCACTCAACGTACCACCAATATCATTCCAGCTTAAGTCAAGACGCTGAAGAGTCTTTAAGGAGAACAATTCTGGAGGGATGGAGCCGTTGAATTTGTTCATACTCATGTCAAGAGAGATCAACCTTGTCAAGTTCACAAACGCATCTCCAGGAATCTCTCCTAGTATGAAATTATACGAGACATCGAGTGTTACGAGAGAGGTTATATGCAGAACCGGTCTCAGAATGCTTGAACTCACTAAGAATGAGCCATAGTCGACAAGAGAAGTCAGATTTAGGTGTATCACTTCTCTGGAAGGCGACCGCTCGTCGCATTTCACGAGTTGCCATTTGCAGCAATCTGAGTTTGGCCTCCATGTCTGTAAACGTCGTCCCAAGTCGATTTCTGGTGTGGAGTGGTTCGTCAGAAAGTTCTTGAACTCGAGAAGGGATTGTCTTTGGTTTTGTGGGCAAGAGAAAGATAGTTGTGGAGTGAAGAAGAAGTAGAAGAAGAAGAGGAAGCAGAAGAGAAGACATGGCTTCATCATTTTTTTCTCAAAGCTTTTTGCCTTTTGCCACTCGCTGTGTCTTCTTGGTCTTGTTTTAATATTGTCAAGGTTTAAGTTGATTGGTCAAAAAGACTGTAAAACACGAACAAAGTCGTCCTGCGGGTCACTCCATGTTGAAATGTCTATTATGTTGACTTGAACCGTTGACTCCTTATTTGTTTTATACTTCTTTGTAAGTTTTAACTTTTAAGTGATTGGTACACTGGACAAAGTCGTCCTGCGGGTCTTTCACTCCATGTTGAAATTTCTCAAATCCGAATCACCGATAATAGCATTCTCAAATAAACTGTTGAAATTTCTCAAATAAATCCTAATCACCAATAAATAGCATTCTCAAATAAATTGTTGAAATCTCTATTATGTTGACTTGAAACCATTGACTCGTCATTTGTTTTATGTATTTTAAATTACTTTATAAATCCAATGATTTTCAATACTACAAATACGGTGTTATTTAATATCTGACTTTTAAAACAAACATTTAATTTTATAATAGTTTTAATAAATTTGAATGTATTTTTTACCTTAAAACTAGGTATGTCAATGTATGCCATGCACCAATGAATATATTTTGTTTTAGCTTATTTAAAATTTTCACTATGTTTAAAGACTGAATGGTTGTGTTTTTTTCTTTTTGAATTGAACGTAAAATTGTATTTGAATCAAAAGTATTTGTACATCAAGTGTTACATTGGTCTGAAGTGGGAAGTAGAGTAAGTAGAAAATTAATGCAAGAAAAATAGTTCAAAACTAAACACTTTTGCAGGCAAACCAGAGCTGAAATGCACCACTGTACTTTACGTCTGTCTATGAACTTTGTGAGATGATTCGCCTGCGAGTATGAGCAGGAGAAGAACAGATGTTCGACCGTCTCTACAGCAGCTCCACAAAAGCTACACGTAGCTTTAGCCCCCAAGTTCCAGTTAATCATACGGTCCCTCGTTGATAAGCGATTCTGAATTGCTAACCACGCAAAAAACAGAGTATTTCGGAGTTGAATGTTTAAACCAAAATCCCTTTATGCCAATAAACCAGAAGTTTCGCTGCCCGTATAAGCCACCATGTGTTTTTCGAACTGAAACTCGGTCGATAGCAATCGTTTTTGTGACACCACAGAGAGATATCAGCTTCATTTGGGTGGGATCTGAGCCTCTGTGATTCAAGATCCTCCTCGATCAGACGTAAAATCTCGAGCCTATGTCGTCTTCTTCGCCTTTGATTTGCCCAGGCCACCGTGACCGTGTACTGCAGCGGGATTCCCATGGCAATCACTCCTCGTGGTCCAACCGTATCCTTCAAATAACCCTTTTTCGACCATTTATCATACCAAAAGGAGGTTGTTTCCCCATTTCGGACATCGACTTTGTGAAAAAAGCGAGCATGAGCTCGATATTTCAAGAGTTTCCCTCCACATCCATGAGCCCAAACTTGTGGTTGTGTTTGATTCATAATATATATTTTAAACACATCTTGAAATTCTAATTGATTTATTTTTTGAGTCGTCAAATCGCGGAGTTGAATTGGTCTAAGCTAGTGTATAAATATGGATGAAAAGCTTTACATGTTTCTATAAAAAAATTTGTATACATATAAATGTTCTCTGATAGTGAATCTGTAGCTTTTGATACTATAAATTCCATAAGTATGTTCAATTTTAATTATTCTGTTGATTTCTATCTCTAGTTGTTAATTTCTGTAAAATCATGGTCGTTCTTGTTTTAATCTCTTAGATATTTAAATGTTTTGATTATGATCTCAGTTTTTTATAAGGTGTTGTGATTTTTCATTGTTTGATTTGGATTATGTTCTAACATAAGATGTTATTTGGATTTTTATTCGTCTACTCTTCAAGCGAATATTCAAAGTGCAGAACGAAGAGGGTCAGATCACTGAGCATTACATTCCTAGGAAATGGTAATAGAACATTTCTTTTACCCTTTTGGTCTATGTTATTGATTTGTTTATCTCTCATAGACCTTTGTAACTAATAGATTGGTACTTGTTTGTTTGATCGTTATTGCAGCTCTGCTACTAACCGGTTGATCACATCCAAGGACCATGCCTCTGTTCAGCTCAACATTGGTCATTTAGATGCTGATGGCATCTACACTGGACAATTCACCACCTTTGCTCTCTGCGGTTTTGTTCGTGCCTAGGTTTGTGATAAACTTATCTATAGACTCTGTATCCTTGCGTTCTCAATTCGTCAATGCTTGTGTTCCTGACTCCCATTCAATTCAGTTGATTGTGTCAAGTTTGTTTTTGTGTATTAGAATAGCTGAATAACCCTTGTTATATAGCCTTTTTTTTCAACTTATTAGCATGAGAAAATTGTTAGAAGAATTGTTATTAACATATCCTCTTCAGCAAACAATGTAATTGTTGTTAATCTTCGTCGTATTGATTGTTAATCATCATACGATTGCAGGGAGATGCAGACAGTGGCGTTGATAGGCTGTGGCAGAAGAAGAAGGTCGAAGCCAAACAAAACTAAGAGCTTAAGATGTCTTTTTGGGTCTGAGTCTTGTTATTTTTTCCGAAAGATTTCTCTTACTGAAGTAAAGATTTTGGCTTAAAGTCTTGGAACTTAATGCTTTTGCATCATTATCTTCTTATTTTCTATATAATATCTCCAGTTTCTCGACCCTTTATCATTCTAAAACATCAGAGTTTTATATTTCGAGGCGAAACAAATTAACGTTATTACCTCCTTATCATTCAAGGGATAGATGAATTTTCAATGAGAAAATATGTATACGATAGAAGGGAATTTTCTAAAATGGAAACTTTTATTTTTAAGTATTTATTTATGAATAAATTATTGTTACTTCCATATATTATTGTACGACATAAACACAACTGACATAACAAACCAACAAGAACAACCTATTGCTGCAGCATTCCATGAAAACATTGTTTCCTCTTTATCTTCCTCTTCGTCTTCTTCTTCCTTTGGCTGCTTGGTCTGTGTAGAAGAGCATGGTACTTGGATTTGCATTCCACAAATTCCGCTGTTGTTCACGTAAATGTTTGGATCGTTCAATCTGTCCAGCTGAGGACTTTCAGGGATTCTACCTTTAAGCTTGTTGTTGCTTAAATCCAAAGTGTTTAGCTGGCTAAGCTTGGATAACGTTTTCGGGATTTCGCCAGAAAGATTGTTGTGTGAAAGGTCTAAGGTCTCTAGCTTCTCAAGATCTCCAATACTTTGTGGGAGCAATCGAGAGAAGTCGTTGTTGGAGAGGTTTAAAAGCTTTAGGCTCTTGAGATTGCCTAAAGAAGATGGGATTTCTCCGCATAGCTTGTTCTTGGAAAGATCTAAGAGAGTGTAGAGGTTGAGGATTCCGTTGTCAAGATCTTGCTTCGATTTCTTCCAGTTCACTGCTAAGTTATGTGCTTCGGGAATAAAGTTAAACCCGATAGGAAAACTTGAAAGGCTCTGTGAGCTGTGAGATTCTATCATGCCTGTGAGATTCCCAAGAGATGACGGAAGAGTTCCATCAAGATTGTTCTCAGAGAGATCCAATACCCTGAGGCTTGTGAGATTTGATATGACTTCTGGAATTGAACCTGTGAGGGAATTGTTTCTCAGGCTAAGAACCTCTAGAGAAGAAGATAACCGGGAGATAAAACTTGGAAATTTTCCAGAGATTTTATTGTCATGAAGCTCAAGACGAGTCAGGGATTGGAGCTTTGTGAAGTCATGAGGGAATTCGCCGCTGAAATTGTTCCCACTCATTAAGAGAATTTGCATGTGTGGTGAAAAGTAAGTTGGAACATCCCCAGAGAACTCGTTGGAAGATATGTCGAGATCCGCTAACCCTGACTCGAGGTTCAAACTTGGGAACTCACCTGATAACTTGTTCTTTGACAAGTCCAACGCAAGAAGACTATTGCATTTTGCAATAGATTTTGGTACCGATCCTGAGAAGTTGTTTTGAGATAGAAACAAGAAAACAATCCTTGATGATTCGCCAATGGTGTCAGGGATTTGACCAGAAAAGTTGTTTTTTGATAGTACAAGATATCTTAAGCTCTGAGACTGAAACAAACTAGGAGGCAGTGAGCCTGAGAGTTTGTTCTCTGATAAATCTATTATATCGATTTTCAGATCAGCTAGCCATTTGGGGAAACTTCCTTCGAGTCTGTTCATGCTCATATCCAAGTATTCAAGAGCTGTTTGATTCTTGAGCCAATCCGGAATATTCCCTTCTAAGCCACAAGATCTAAGTGACAGAGATTGTAACTTAACATTTGCAAAGACAGAGCCCTTGATGTTCCAATGGAGTTTGTTTCCTCCAAGCATCAGTTCCTGCAGCTTCTGAAGACTAAACAACCAAGTAGGAATCTCACCTGACAAGCCATTGTTATTCTCAAGATCAAGGAATTCAAGGATGTTCAGAATTTGTATCGACGATGAAATTTTACCCGACAACTTGTTCTCGTTCAAATTCAGAGTTGATAGATTGACTAAGTTCCCAATAACGTTTGGAATCTCAGAAGACAACAAATTGTTATTAAGACCAAACGTTTCGAGCTTCCTTAGCTCTGATACGGACAACGGTATAGAACCATTGAAATTGTTATACTCCAAACCGAGATATAGCAGTTCCACAAGACTACCTTGTAACATTATAAAAGGTAGGAACATTTTAACACAACTTCGATCTTCATACATGAATATAAAGCTTAAATTTTGAGAACTTATTTTCTAGTTTACCTATTTCTGGAGGAATCTCTCCTCCAATGAGATTCCCATCCAAGATCAGTTCCTGCAGATTCTTGAGTTCTTTGATGTCACCACTCAACGTACCGCCAATATCATTCCAGCTTAAGTCAAGACGTTGAAGAGTCTTTAAGGAGAACAATTCAGGAGGGATAGAGCCGTTAAACTTGTTTCCACTCATGTTAAGAGAGATCAACCTCGTCAAGTTCACAAACGCATCTCCAGGAATCTCTCCTCGTATGGAATTAGACGAGACATCGAGTGTTACGAGAGAGTTTATACGCAGAACCGGTCTCAAAATGCTTGAACTCACTGATGAGACTAAGTAATAGTCGACAAGAGATGTCAGATTTAGGTGTATCACTTCTCTGGAAGGCGAACGCGCGTCGCATTTCACGAGTTGCCATTTGCAGCAATCTGAGTTTGGCCTCCATGTCTGTAAACGTCCCAAGTCGATTTCTGGTGCGGAGTGGTTCTTGATGCTGTGAGTCAGAAAGTTCTTGAACTCGAGAAGGGATTGTCTTTGGTCTTGTGGGCAAGAGAAAGATAGTTGTGGAATGAAGACGACAAAGAAGAAGAAGAAGAAGAAGAAGAGGAAGCAGGTGAGAAGACATGGCTTCATCATTTTTTCTCAGAGCTTTTAGCTAGCCTAATGCCACTCGTTGTGTCTTCTTTGTCTTGTTTTATACTTCTTTGCAAGTCTTAAGTGATTGGTACACGAACAAAGTCGTCGTACGGGTCTTTCACTCCTTTTTTTTATGTGTGCAAAACGGGTCTTTCACTCCATGGTGAAATTTCTCAAATAAATCCGAATCACCACATTAGCATTCTCAAATAAACTTACTGTTGAAATTTCTCAAATAAATCCAAATCACCAATAGCATTCTCAAATAAATTATTGAAATTTCTATCATGTGAAATTTCTATTATGTAGACTTAAAAAAGTTGACTCGTCATTTGTTTTATGCATTTTAATTACTTTATAAAGCTATTCATAACATTAAATAGCGTAAAATATTTTAAAATTAATTAGTTTTAGTAAGTTTATTTAATATTAAAATATTGTTTCTGCATAGAGTCGAGGTATGATGATGCTCTTAAAACCAACCCGACTGAATTGGATGACAATGATCTTATTTTCTAGAGATTAAAGTCGTACAATGAAGAACCAAACTCTTCGTTTTTCCTGACAAAAGTGTATGTAATTTTTGTCACTCTCCTATGTCTGTGTACAGATTTATGAAGCTAGAGTATGTATATCCCATAAAAATTGGTTTGAGTTTAGCTTTAAGCGGAAAGAAAAGATAAAGTAAATCATTTTATCTGTCTCTAAGCTTACAATCTCAAAGAACTTATAAAAAGTTTAATGAAGCTTTATAGGGGGTTGAAATTGTGTGATCGATCTCGAATTAAATCTATATTAAAAACCTGCAAGTGAAGCATCTTTTCCAGATGTTGAAAACCTAACTAATTGATGCTTCACTTGAAGATACTGACTTTCTAATCTATGTTACAAATGACTTTGTTCACATGGAACTGTATTGCGTTTCTTGAATTTCAATCAATGCTTATTTGCTCATGGCTTTGCATTTTGTGCTTTGCATCTCATTTCTTCTTTTGAATAATATGTAGTTTTGCAGTGAATAAAAACTTTTTCCCATACTTTGATTGATGCTAATTTGCATATTTTCACTTGCATTTTAATTGTTCTTTTGTGTTTTGTTGGAGGAAACGGTTCGAGCAATGAAGAATGCAAATAGTATCATTTGAGTCTTGGTGATGATTTCTCTTTGGGTTGCAAGCACAAAACAACATGATACTAGCACAACACAACTCACTTGTGAGTTTTTTGTGCCCTCATTAATCGATTCTCTTTAGTCGTTTTTTTTTAGGTGCTCTGCAGAGAGGGATTTGATTTCTCTGTTTCATTTCTCATGTTTAGCCTATGTGTTTTCTTTTGTGACTTTTGATTAATTCACCATTGGGAGAGGTAATCTATTTACCTCTTCTTTTTTTTGCTTTGCTTTGTTTTTGTTTTTCAAGTCTTCTTTTCTCACATCACCATGCATCTTCAGTTGTTCTTTTATGATGTCGACATAGGTCAATAGCAAGCAAGCTCATTGATCTCCCTCTTAATATGAGATTCTGAATCTCTATGGACTCAGTTTCTTCCTTGTGCGAATTTATTTGCCAACTCTTTGACACATTCTCCTCTGTTTTTATTCATATTAATTGAATGCTTGACCAATGTTAATTTCTCTTGCAGGAAACAGTTCAGCCTTGTAGCTTCATGTTGGTTTCCTGCAAGTCTTGTCCGTCAGCTGTTTCACGTTTTCTTCTTTGGTTGTCTGTGCAATCTCCTGTTGTTCCTTCTGTGGTGAACAGTCTCGTCAATACTCTGAGTCATGTCATCAACTTTTCGATCAACAGGTTTACATTCTCTTTTGCTTTGAGCTTCTTTGCCTTCTGTTTTTCTTAATCTTTGATTTTTGGTTGAATTTTTTGTTTTGCATAAGTGAATTCTTGTTTGTTTGTTTTTTTTTTTGTTTTTTTAATCAATTTGGCTTATTGTATAAAATATAATAGTAATAACAACTTAGGTGATTTCTACTGATTGTTGTTTTTATTATTGATAGAATAGGTAAACACATTGTGTATGTAATGTAAAATACCAAATTGGGTTTAAGAAGAACCCTTTGATGATTTTCCTGAAAGTTTTTNAATTTTTTTTTTTTTTTTTTTTTTTTTTTTTTTTTTTTTTGCATACCTTGACTATTATTTATGAAGAGTGATTGTAAATTAAAAAGAGTTGTTTGACAAATCTGACACGTTTGTTTTTCATGTTTAATTTTCTCTCTTTCTTGGTTATCTTCACCTGCATTATATTTTAATTTGGTTTACTTTTGATTAGTATTGGGAGAAGTTAATGGGTGAATTATTATTATAGTTTATATATGTTTGGGAATACATTCGTCTTTGTATGCTAGATTGTTGAAGGTCTCTTTGTAAAAAACATGTTTGATTTATGGTTTCTTTTCTTTGTAGTACTTGATCTTGCACTCCAAATTCACAATCCTTCGATAATGCAATGTAGAGTTGTCCGGCTTTAATAGGTAAATACCTACATTGTACTTTTTGGCATATGAGATCATAATCTTACTTTGTAAAGTTCTTCATGCTTAAGAAATCAATTGACAATCAACAAAACCGAATTGAGAGATTAAAAAAGCCGATCGAAGATAAAAGTTCTTCAACCTCAAGAAATCAGTTGACAATCAACAAACCGAGAAAAAAAAAAAGATGAATCGGCCATTGAAATCGAACAATTGAGGAAAAAGAAAGACCACACAAAAATCAATCGCTTATGATGTGTCTATATAGGCAAAGAACAAACTGATTTATATTATTTTTATAATTTTATTGGCTATTGATTTCATTTGATGTGTCAAAACATGATTCAACTAAAAAACTGAGGTGTTACCGTCGGAAGAACGACTTTTATTATTATATTGATGATTGTAATGATATCTTACCAAAATGTGAAACGGCATCATATAGGAGCTTTAAAATTTATGTCGATGATGCATATATTGAACATTTAAAATGTCTATTGGATCTTTGGCTATATCGATTCCTCACCGGCGTAATAAAGTTTAAGCGATAAATTAAGACAACTCCATCGATCCAACGAAGATTTTTCATATTTAACACCATATAAACATCATCGACATCAACAGTGTTTATACTAAACCTCGTATTATGGTGTTTATAGAACTTTAACACCAAACTTCGTATTTATCCTTTCACATTTTAGTTAAACACCATTATACTAATCGATGAATCCATAGCTCCGGGTCAAAGTTTATAGAACTTTAAAAAACAATTTTGATAGTGTTGGATAAAATTATTGTAGACACTAGACAACATGTAAACAAAACAAACAACTAAACAACCATCAACGAAATTTTTAGTAATAGAAATAACTGGAATTGGTTTTAATAACGGGAATCAGATTCTCAATCTCGGTTCGATCTCTTTGAACCATTAAAGAATTAAAGGATCAATGAAATGTTTTACGTATGTTATATAGGTAACGGTTTTAGTTTCACACACGTTAGTTGTTTGTTTATTATTAGAAAAAATACAATACTGTAGTTTGTATTAAACTTAAACATGTAAGACCAATCCAAAAATTCGATTCCTTGGGGACACTATTAACATATTCTTCATCATCAAATATGCTTTGTGAAAGCATCTCAAAACCGGCAAAAGCCACCCTCCTCTTCAAATTTATCTTCCTTTCCTAATTATTCTTATTCCCTTTCAGCTAAAAATCTCTCTTTTTTATTTCTCTAGGACAAAGATTTATTCCTCTCTAAGTCCAATTATTCTCCTCAATATTATTCTAAAATTTGCACCCAAATAATGATATTCGAAAATAGTAACTCATTTCACCACGTCACTTCCGTATCTTAGGGTATTGGTCTAATTAACAATTCGGGTAACAGAACAACTACATTTAAAAAAAAAAATTGTATTTATATTTAATCATACTATAAATTAATCTTGGAATTTTTTTTTGTTAAAAGGTTCTCTATTAATCTTTAAAATTTGTGATTTAAATATTGTTTTTTTTTTTTTGCATAATGATGCTTTCGAAAAAAAAAACTATAACGAATTTGTGATACCGCAAAATTTAAATTTTACATCAAACTACATTTTCAAATTTTATTTACAAAACGAAATCTAGTAAAATTCGAAATATATGTCTTTTTTGTATACGTGAAATTTCATTGAGCCGAATATTTTTATTCAATGTATATATTTAATTTAATTACTGATTTAGTTTACGAAAATGCCCCTCTAATAAACACATCGTTCGGCATTTACAAGATGCCATTCCAAGCCCAATTATGTCAATTAGCTTCTAAAAAACTTAAACCAATCACATGACGTAACAAGCGTTTGGATTGCCTTCGCTGAGTGCCTCAAACGAATCTGACGGCTGAGATCTATACGAATAAAATTCGGGCGGTGGAGATTCGTAGCCGGTGTCCACGTACTCATAAGAATAATACGACGTCGGATGAGAAGGAGGAGGAGCCGTGTAATACGACGCCGTCTCATTCCCACCATTACTCGGCCCATACGCCGTGTTGTAACTCACCGTATAAGACGGCGCCGTTTGAGGCTGCGTATGATAAAACGTAGGAGGAGGTTGTCCTGGACCGTACATTTGATGCGGAGGATGATGACGTGGAGAACTATGAACCGTCGGATACGGATTTGGCTGATGATGATGAACCGGAGATCCTTGAATAATGTGATGATCTGATGGAGCAGAGTATATTATAGTCTCTGGTGGTCCATTGTTTTGCGGCGGAGGACCACCACCACCACCGCCGCCACCGCCTCCTTCCATCACCACCGTCGTGTTCCCGGAGCTTTTCTTTTTCTTTTTCTTTTTTTTCTTTTTCTTCGGAGCTCCATCACCTTGAGGTTGAGGTTGACCGTTGACGAACGTCACAACTTGTTTAACCTGATCACAATTACCTCCACCGCCACCACCACCACCACCGCCGCCGTCAGGTCCACCGTTGTTGTTTTCGTCGTCTTCTTCGTCTCCACTTGTTTCTTCAT
Source organism: Erysimum pusillum (assembly GCA_900406355.1). NCBI lineage: Eukaryota > Viridiplantae > Streptophyta > Magnoliopsida > Brassicales > Brassicaceae > Erysimum > Erysimum pusillum. The sequence continues at coordinate 2,898 of OVBW01000173.1, read as the reverse complement.
TATCTTTCATTGTTTTTTTCTCTCTTTGGTAGTTATTACAATCGTTGTTCATCATGTTGTTGTCCATTGACGTAGGCCATAGCTCGGCGTGTCTACCGGCTTTCATGATCTTCTTGATCAGAATCTCCGGCTCTACGTTTCCGATCACCGTTACTTTCTGTTGCTTCACGTCGATATTTGTTGTATATACACCTAAATAAATCATATATGTATTAGTCATAAAGAAAGCAAAGAAGAAAATAATCTAAAGAAGAAAACATAATGAAGAGATAATGTTTTACCATCGATTTTGCTTAATATTTTCTTGATTTTTCTCTTGCATCCTTCGCAATGGATAGAAACTCTCAAAACCCATGTCTGCAACAAAAACAAAAGAAAGAAGAAATATTTCTTAAGAAACGAATATGACAATTATTATATGAAGAAGAATTGAATTGTATGTCAAAATGATCTTACGGTGTATCTAAGAGGTTCGTGGTATTGATCTTCAAAAACATGTCTCTGTTGATCTTCTTGTCTTGGCTCTGTAGATGTGATCTCTGTTCCTAAATCCATTAGAGAGACAGAGGAAGAAAGAGAGGGAGAGGGAATAGATGCAACTTCATTTGTAATATAGTAAACGAAGTCATAGCTTCTATATCTTTCTTGGGAGTCCACCTTTAGAATATATCAAGATAATATTCTCTAATATATTACCTTTTTTTGGAAAAAGATTACAAAATGCTCTACTTTTCGTAAAACATTATATGAGAGATATTTTTTCATAAAACATATTCTCTGTGTTTTTTTTTTCATTTTGCAAATAATTTTTTCACTTAAGATTAGAATGAAAATTTTGGTTTTGTAAAAAAAATAAGATATTTGCAATATTTTTTGCCATGATTTTCATTTTTATTAATGTTAAAAAGACATTTTAGAATAGTAAAACTAGTATAAAAATTTAATGATATTTTTTTTCAAATCTTCTTTACTGTATAGTCATCCTTAATACTGATATGCAAGAATGTGATTAGGAAACTCTCTCACCTAAGTTTTCCATGATAATCATGGTTTGACACTAACTTTATAACAAAATTTAGCTGCCCAACTTTATTTCTTTCTCAATTAAAAATATAAAACGAGTTATGTTAAACATTGGCAACTTAACTGCTATACAAAATTTACTGCTGTTTTTCAGAAACTCTTTAGTGGACCGATCCATGACTGGGCCGCTGAAGCCCATATGAAAAGCCGACCTCTTCCCGTATATATAACTTTGTTGGCAAGAGAAACATTCAATTATCTCGATTTATCAAATCTCTCTTTCAATTTGCCATGGAGGAGAGGCATAACCCTAATTCTCTTAACTGTCTCAGACAAGATACAACCAAGTCCTGGTCGGAGCTTCCTCTAGATCTCTTGATTTCAGTGTTTGAACGCCTCAGCTTTGCTAATTTCCAACGAGCTAAATCCGTATGCTCCTCTTGGCACTCTGCATCCAAACAACCCGTGTCCAAAATCCTTCCATGGCTGATTCTCTTCCCAAAAGACAACAACAACAACAATTCATGCATGTTGTTCAATCCCGATGAAAAAGACAAACTTTACAAAACAGAAGATCTTGGTGTTGACTTTGCAAAACGTGTTTGTAAGGCAAGCTATGGAAGTTGGTACCTTATGCAAGATCCAAGGTATAATCTCTATATTTTGAATATATTCACCCGCGAGAGGATCAATCTACCTCCTGTGGAGTCACAACTTGGAATGACAAAGATCGAGCGAACCATAGATGATCGGTTTCTCGTTTCAACCGGTAGGTCGTACTACAAAGGTGTTGGTATGCCCATGCGATCCCCTGTGTTTTGGATCGACGAGAAAACCAAAGATTACCTAGTTATAGGTGAACTTGGAATAGAGTGTGTGGTTTATACCAAGAAAGGTGATAAATGTTGGAATCAAATTCCAGAACTTCAAGATTGTCGTCACATGGTTTACAAGGATCACAAGCTTTACTTCTCTAACCGCAGATATGATTTCAGAATCTTTGATTTCTCTAGAGAGATTCCGCAACAAATTTTTCAAGATAGTGTCATTATGCGTGGACTTATATTAGAGTCTAGTCGTGCTGGACCAGGTACTCCCTATAGCACTATTGATACAAAACTTGTAGTCACAGTAACTGGAGATGTCCTCAAGGTTGATAAAATAGGGAAGCGTAAGACTAGAATCTGCAATTTTTTCGAGGTCTACAAGGTTTATTCATCAGGGTACTTTGAGAAATATGAAAGAGTTAGATCTTTGGGCGACGAGGCGATACTTTGGGATTTAGGTATCTCTGTGCACGCCAATGACGACATTGGACTCCAAAGAAATTCCATCTATTTCAGTGCTAGTCATAGACATAGAAAGATCATTAACGATACATTTATCTTCAATCTCGAGACAGATAAGATGGATCCTGTGCACAAATTTGAGTGTTCGTTACTTCAACTCTCTACTGCTCCATGGTTCAGTATGTTGGTTTTTCTCTGATGATGACGTGTTCTTTTTTAAGATATAAGTTAAAGTCAGCTTTTGTGTTTTTTTTGTTTGTTAGTTAATATTTAAGTGAGCTTTTGTTGTACGTGGAGTATAGTTGATCTTTAATGCTGCTCTTTGGAGCTCCATCAACTTGAGGTTGAGGTTGACCGTTGATGAATGTCACAACTTGTTTAACCTGATCACAATTACCTCCACAGCCACCGCCACCGCCGTCAGGTCCACCGTTGTTGTTTTCCACGTCGTCTTCATCTCCACTGGTTTCTTCACCATCTTTCATTGTTTTTTTTCTCTCTTTGGTAGTTACAATTGATGTAGGCCATATAGCTTGGCGTGTCTGCCGGCTTTCATGATCTTCTTGATCAGAATCTCCGGCTCTAC